>APFE030464713.1:30731-43281 GCA_000404065.3 Pinus taeda | reverse complement strand
CTTCCCTCGCATGTGAGGTATTTCTGAATGGCTGTGAGGAGCAGAGCATAATGCTCTTTAATATAATGCCTTGGCATTGCCTTAGTAAGGTCCTCGTTTGCATATTGATCCTTCAGAAACTCCTTACATGGGGTCATATCAAACTTATAATTCTTAAACCATTCCTGACCACTTCTTGGAATTTCGGTGACAGCAGAAATATCTTGCGGAGACACAGGGAACTCTAGTAATGAAACCTTAGAATTCAAACCACTGAAATTTAGTGCAAAGGCTTTAGTTACCTCTGTGTGTCCGCCCTTCAATTTTTCACAGAACCTCCAGCAACCAGCCTGTTTGAAAGCTCGTGCAACACCTTCATCTTTAAGCGTGAGGTCAAGTCCTTCTAGTTCAGTTCTCAGACATCTCCCGGATCTATGCTCTCTTTTCTCCATCTCGCTCAGAAAATTCTTGAACAGAGAACTTAATCAGCAAATCCAATTTACACAACAGCTTCGGCTTTGGAATGCAGGCTCGCTTGCAGTAGTCTCTTTTTAAATGAGAATTCGGGCTTCCTTGTGTTTTTTCAAACGCTTATCATAGAATAGGCACGTTAATGCATCATGAATAAACATAATTACACTACCATACCTCATAAGATTTATTGAAATAATTGTCATGTGTGTGATCCTATATCTGATGGCGGAATGGATCCTATCATGACCTGGAGAGGATGTCGACTGACACATATGAACGGTTCTGATGACTCACCTCCCGAGATTTGACATTTCAAGGAAATATGCTACAGAAAAAACCCGAATCCCCGATTTCGTAGCGCATGCAATTATGAAATGACATATCGCGCTACGAAATGGCTGCTCAATGATATGCTGCGGAAAGGTGGCAAAATGATTGCGCAGCTAAACTAGCCAATCATATCGCGCTGCGAAACTGTGCAAAATCAGAATGATGTAATCAAGACACGACATGCTTTAACTATCATGAGAGATGGTATCTAACGGTTTTTTACAAGGACTCACATCAATACCTTTGGAAAACTAATCTCAAAGTGACACACCTAAGAACCTATTGACTTAAAACAATTTTTTTTTTTTAATATATGAATCTTTGGCCATAGGTGAACTATGGTTTTGAGTGATAACAAGATCTATAATAGAAATTTGCATAACTGCTTGAGTGATTTAGGGGCTTCATCAAATACAATGCCAGCATCAGTTTGCTCCAAATTAAATATTGAACCCTAGAAGTCTGCAATTCATATTGTCCAATTAGATTGAATTAAGGTTCAATTTTTAGGAGAAATAAATTCAGTTACTATTAGACCATCTGCTGATCCAAGGGTTGTTCAAATAATTGACATATTGATTGCTGACATCCCTGAGTTTTATGGTTTAATTCTTAGCAGAGATTGGTCTGAAAAAATTCATGGTTATATTTCAACTGATTGGTCTCACATGTGGCTTCCTTATAACAGGAAGCCAAATCAACTCAGAATTTACTGTGAAAAACAATTGACTCACACTGTAACAGAATTTAAAGAAGATAATGAACCAATAGCCTTCAATAATAATATTCTTGGAAACTATTTGGTTAAATAATTTTTTGGGAACTTCAATGCTTAGCAATCAGCTTTTTCAGTTAGTAATTTCACATCGCAAGTTGAGAATTTTTCACATACCAATACTTCTAAATGTGTTAATATTATAGATAAATGTGTAGATAAACCTATAGATAAGCCTTTATTTTGGTCCTTGTATTTTGATGGATCTAAATCTAATGACGGTGCAAGAGCAGGATGTATTTTAGTCAGTCCTGAAGGAGAAAAGACAATGTTATCATGTAGGTTAGAATTTGAGTGTACCAATAATACTGCAGAATATGAAGCATTGGTTCAAGGTCTATATAAAACAATAGGCCTGAATGTCCAATATGTAAAAGTATTTGGTGATTCTGAAATTGTCATTAAACAAGTGAGAAATACTATTCACTATCTTTCAGGACATCTGAAGCATTATCAATCACTTGTTCAAGATATTATATCTCATTTTATGGCATTTGATATCTCTCCTATTCCCAGATCACAAAATGCAGTAGCAGATCTCCTGGCTAATGTAGCTTCTAAGCTCCTTCCATTTGAGGATTATAGTCCAAATAAATTTTCTATTGAGTTGATTTTTAGACCATCCATCCCAGATAATGTCACCAATTGGCGTGTGTTCAATCATGATGAGGATATCTTAAATTTCTTGACATTTGAAGGATGTTATGATGACCAAATCATTGATGAAAGTGATCATGATCTTCAATTAAAGTAGAAACTCAATGAAAATCCTATTCCTAAATATGTTGTTAAATTGGAGATCTTTATGATATTAAGGATAGATTCAAAAAGGTCATTAATTCAAAGCTTCAAAGTTCAACTTTAAGGTTTGAATTACTAAACCTTGGTGCCGATGCCAAACCACAAAATGTCAATCTAGGACTTGGACTTTCACCTGATGAAGGATTTTCTTTCATCCGATTACTGAAAAAATATAAAAAATGTTTTTTCTTGGAATTATGAGGATCTGAAGACTTATGATACCTCTATTATTCAACATACAATTCCAATGATTTCTGATGAGAAACCTGTACAACAGAAATTAAGGAAAATTCACCCTAATCTTGAGAGTCAAATAAAAGTAGAGTTGAATAAACTCCTTAAAGCCAAAATAAATTTTCCTGTCAGACATTCGAAATGGGTCTCAAATTTAGTACCTGTCAGGAAAAACAATGTTGATATTAGGATTTGCATAGATTTTAGAAATATCAACAAAGCATGTCAAAAGGACAATTTCCCATTACCAACAATGGAGCAGATACTGCAATCAATAGCTGGCTTAGAATTAATGTCTTTTATTGATGGTTTTTTTTTTTTGGATATAATTAGATCCTGGTACATCCATATGATAGATTAATAACTACATTCAGAACCAAATGGGGAACATATGCTTATCATAAAATGCCTTTTGGTTTGATAAATGCTGGAGCTACTTTCCAATGAGCCATGGATATAGCTTTCAAAGGTTTTATCAATAAAACGGTCGTTGTTTACTTGGATGACATAACTATCTATTTTAAGAAAAAGAGCAACAATTCACATGATTTAAAGAAAATCTTTGAACGTTGCAAAAAGTATGGGATCTCCCTAAATCCTAAAAAATCATTCTTTGCTCTTAATGAAGGTAAACTCTTAGGGTTTATTGTATCCAAAAATGGCATATACATTGATCCTGATAGGATAACAGAGATTTTTGATATCCCTTTACCACATAATAAGAAATCTATGCAATCATTCTTGGGACAGATAAATTTTGTAAAAATATTTGTTCATGATTTTTCTCATATTGTTCTACCCTTGCAATCCATGATTAAGAAAAATCCAGTCTTCAAATGGGGACATAACAAAAGAGAAGCTTTTGACTCAATCAAACAAGCAATCATTAATGCTCCTACATTGAATACTCCGAATTTTTCTAGTCATTTTATTTTGTATACTTTGGCCACTCAATCATCTTATGTTGTTGTTTTAACACAAATCAATGATCAGCGGGTGGAAGAACCCATATCTTTCTTTAGTTCCAATTTGCAGGGTGTTGAGCTTAATTATTCAAAAGTTGAGAAACAAGAATTCACTGTATTTAAGTCTATTAAAGATTTTAGACCTTTTCTCCTTAAAACACATACAAAAGTGATAGTACCATTCTCCGCAGTGAGGCAATTGCTAATTCAGAGAGAGGTAGGAGAGAAAATAACTAATTGGGTAACAACTTTATAAGAATATGACATTGATATTAAACCAGTAAAAATTGTTAGAGGACAAGGTTTTTGCAGGTTGCTGGCAAGAGCTTCCTATATACTAGATCATGAAGATTCAGATAGTACTGCACAGGTGAATGAGATAAGTATGATTGATTTTGAATCTCAATATGCTGATCCAATTTTTTACTTGAAAAATGGATATTCCCCCCCTGAATTTAGCTACAAAAAAAAACGCGCCCTAAGGTTAAAAGCCAAACGCTATGAAATCATTGATGATGTGTTATTTAGAAGAAACTATGATTCTATTCTGTTAAGTTGCCTTGAAAAATATGAAGCGCAAATGGTTTTATAGGAACTCCATGATGGCCCAGCTGGTGGAAACTTTGGAGGAGACACTACAGCATGCGGGGTATTATTAGCCAACTTTGTTCAAGGATACCCATGACTATGTAAGGAAATGTAAATTATGCCAAACTGCTAGTGGGAGACAAAGGAAACCAGCCTTTCCTTTACAACCAGTTAATATTGAGCAACCATTTGAGCAGTGGGGGCTTGATATTATAGGAGAGATTGTTCCTCATTCTTCCAAGCAACACAGGTACATCCTTATAGCCACGGAATACTTCACTAAGTGGGTAGAAGCTATTCCACTAAAGGTAGCAAATTATAATGTGATTATTGAATTTATTGATCATTTCATCATCACCAGGTTTTTTTTACCTAATGCACTTATCTTTGACAATGCATCTTATTTTCTGGAAATAGTATAGTCGAATTTTCTCTTAAGAGAGGTTTTAAGTTAAAATACTTTGCAAATTACTATCCCCAAGGAAATGTCTTATCAAATTCAACTAACAAAAATCTCATAAGGATTATTAAAAGAACTGTTGATCAAATCCAAAAGAATTGGCATAAATCTTTAATATTTGCACTATGGGCAGATCGTATAACTCAGAAGGCCTCAATAGTTACTTCTCCTTTTAACTTAGTGTATGGGAAAGAAGTTGTTATTCCACCAAATCTAGCCCTCCCATCAATAGCCCTAGTACAATTCATTGAAGAAACTCCTTCTTCCTCTATTCAATTAAGGTTTGATCAAATTCTTAAATTAGATGAGGAAAGAGAAAAATCCAAGATTACTCATCCTAAACATCAACAAGTCATTAAATCCTCTTTTGATGCAAGTTCAGCCGGCTCAAAAACATTACAGATTGGTGATCTTATTTTGAAATGGGAGAAAGCACATGAAGACAAAGGTAAGCATAGAAAATTTCAGAAGATGTGGCTTGGACCATTCTAGATTGTCAAAAAGATAGGCTCATCAACATTTCTACTGCAAGACTTGACATGAAAGAGAGATTCTATTCCTGTGAATGGGCTTATCCTGAAGAAATTCTTTCCCTAAGGAGGTAACCCCTTCTTATATGTATATATTTTTATACAAATTTTGAGTTCTTTCAGAAATAATGTTGTAAATAGTATACCATTGGCTTTTTACTATTGAAATCTCGTTGAAAATATATTGTGAATATCTGCTTTTAAAAAGTAGAAACTTTCAAGGAAATGATTACAGTTTTGGAAACTAGATAAACATCATAAAACTCTAAGATGTTCTTTGAAATTGTGAAATCTTTCAAACCTGGAAAACATAGTAAATCATTTTATGTTTTATCAGTTTAGAAAGGTTATTTTAAAAAAAAAGTAAAGACTTTCTACGACTAAGCATCTACATCTCTATAATTGTCATCCAATAAATGTTAAGGAGTCAAAGATTCACCCCACCCACTAGGTTTATGATTTTTTAGAGTGTAATTCTAAAATCTATATGATATAAAAGATAAGAGGTCTCATTACGAGCCTGCTTACCATGATCATAAAGAACTAATTAAACTAACATTACCAATACTGCATACCAAAATAAGGTAATGGCTTATAATCATAAGACAAGGGGTCTCATCATGAGCCAGCTTGTTCAGTTCAATTAAAACCAGTGAATGGCATTGTCATCTTTTGGCTCCCAAACCAGGGCAATGCCTTTTATCCAGAAAAGAAAAATGAAAAATAAAAAAATAAAAAATGAAAAAAATATATAGAAATATCTTTCTGAAATTATCTTTAAAATATTATACTTTTAGATGGATGGGATAATGAATAATTGATGGTTAAAAGGTAACCCTGTTGAGACTATAGACGTTTGCTGGTAGCAGTGGAACTACCTATGACAAAAGAGTAAATTCAAAAAGCTAAGTTGCAGGAGCCCCCTACTTTATCTTTAACAACCAATCAAGACTTGAAGAAACCAAAAATGTTTTCATTTATAATAAGGGTTTGGAAAAGAGATTGGAAAATTGATCAATTTTTCTTATTCAGAGTAATTTTGTTTATCTAACTAATTTCAAAATATTTTCCTTTTCCTCAATTGTTTGTACTTGAGAAAGTGTTAAAAATTTCATCATTTTATTTAGAGATAACTGGTTCTTTCAGTGAATCGCTAATTTTTGTGCTATACAACAACCCCCGCATTTCAAATTTTTCTTAATCTTATTCTAAGGTGCTAAATAGGAAATAGGGTCCCTTTAGTTTGTAAAAAAACAATAAAACCTTTACATAGAAATAAATTTCTTTGTTTCTTGCTTTTTAAATAAAAGTGCTTCAAAAAACCCTCTAAAAACAACACACGTCACAAATCGCAATCACTTAAGGTTAAGGGACATTCAATCCAAATAATCGTGTTGTGATGCGAAAGTCTCAATTGTAGAGCCTCTTAAGCAAACCATTGACAAACATGTGATGCGATAAAACTATCACATATCGTATATCACAGATTCCAAAGAATATGTTTTAGCTGTCCATTGAAACTTTGCAAAGTGATATGATTCTTGCAATTCACGTACCGCGAAAACCAAAGGAAGCTAGCACCAAAAAGTTGCGATGCGATATACAATAAAGTGGTTCAATAATAATAAAGGGAAAACACCATTCAAGTGAGTTAAATGAGGAAATACCCAACTTTATATGCCAGGTCATTACTTATCGCAATCACGGAAATTCAAAAGACTCTTGGAACATGACACCTATAACTCCCGACTTGTGATATGTGATCGCTCTTTACATATTAAAATAATATATTGAAATCGTTCATCACAAAATCGGAAAGTTCATAGCACACATTCTAATAAGCCTTTGGAAATCTGCAATGCGATCCATTCATTGAGCATTAAAGAATCACATTGTTGTTTACGACAAAGCATTAAGAACAGTTATGTCCGCGGTCCTTTAAGATTTCATCCTTTGTGTTCATATCAAGTTATAATACGAAATATTTCGCATCAAATTCCCCTGTTCCGATTTTCGTCTGTACTTATTTCAATACTATCTTTACAACCATTTAGCTTCTCTAAAAGTTTTATCCTATCACTATCCTCTGTTGCATTTTCGAAGTTTGAATCTGGGAGTATGCAGCCAGCCAAAATGTTAAAGAAAGCTCAAAAGATGAAAGCTCCCCTTGTAGTGGCCGAAGGACAAGAAAAAATTGTATTTATCTCGGATATCACATGTCAATATTGTGGGAAAATTGCATGGGAAGGCATATATGATATGTTAGAAATGGAAAATCCAAAGGTAACTAAGGGACATGCAACTATTGATGGACCTGCAGAGTCAGAAAATACACTTGGTGATTTAGCCAACTCTTTTCTTCATTGAATAGCGGCCGACCCAAAGATTTTGCCATATAATGACATGGTAAAATGGGTAATTGAAAGCATCAATATAACGGACAAGACACGCTTCACAGCTAACGGAAGAATGTTTGGATCCTTCAAGCCTAAAGACTTGAAGAAAATGTATCATTTGTTAGAGCCTCAGAAGTACTACAATAAGGCATTCCTTGAAGCTTTCTCGAAGGAAAATCAAATAGAGTTTGACTCCATCAGGCAATGGAGGCATTTCCCTAACAAACACAAGCACGAATCATCCAGTATGTATTATGTTGACTCCCTAACCTCTCCATATTGTTATGCTGCCACATTGATGTGTAGATTATTTGGAAGCTCCAATTCTGCTAAGTTTTCCATTGAAATGGTTCCATTAATAGAAGCAGCATTGAACTCTTTTGTAATGGATTGGTCTACTATCCTATTAGACAAAATGGCCATTCAAATAATTGATTATAGGAAAAATAGGTTTGTTACCACCTGAATTGTTCCCCCATTTTATATGAGTACCTACATAGTCGATACCATTTGTTTCAATTCCGATTTTCCCATCATGGGATGGAAATGGACTATCTAGGACCCAAGCCCTATCCATGTTTACCATAAATTTCTGTGGAAGAAACAATATAAGAAGCATTTCTACGAAATTTCTCATGGCTTCATCCTACCCATTCATCAGGCCATTTTTAATAGACCAGCTCCTCGACTGTCCAAGGAGGCTAGTATTGATTTAACTTCAATTGGAAGTTGGTTTGGGGAAGAACTGTTCACATACATTAGGGTTTTTGGTAGCATTACAGACCTGCATGTCATTCCTCTATATGTCGCAAATAAACTATTGGCTAGGGAAATAGATTATTAGATAGTTGAAAAAGGGCTTATGAAAAATCTCAAAGACGCCAAGAAATAGTTATGGCCTTCCTTTCCTGTTCGATGCTGCATCTATTCATTACATGACTATTAGCATGCTAAAATTGAAGCCGAGAAAACAAAGGGTTTGAACCTAGCTGTTATTCCCAAAAGACAGTATGACCTGAATAAAGTTGCTTTTAATTTTACTACTCAGGTAAAGGTTAAACAATTCGTCTATGAGAAAGATGAATTCGGTGACTTATTTACATTAGTAAAGACGTTCACACAAGTGAGACACATGGCAAAAATCAAGCTGGGATCAACAAAAATGGACCAATTCATCCAATATAGGATGCAAAGGCTTTAGATAGTACCATTGGACCTATTGAATATTGCACCGTTCATTTAGCAAATGGAGCAAAGCATGGAGCATGATATAGAGAAAACTTCTGGTGCATCTGAGACAGGTGAGAAGGCAAGTGAACAGATGGAAACAGATGTTCACATTGATTTGATATTGATCAAAGAATGGGAACAGTTTGATCAACATATTAAAGGACAAAGTGATACCCAAAATGTTATCACAATGGGATGCCCTTTAAGACAACAACCTAAAATTCATGATCCAGTGATTGAAACACCATCCAGCAATGACTTAGCTCCAAAAGAAATTGAGGTAATCCTTGAGTATCCTTCTTCATAGATTACAGTGAGCATAGAAGAAATTCCATTGTTGGATGTGTTTTATAACCCTAAAAACAGAGCTGTAGTCAAAAGGCAATGGAAAAAGAGAAAGATAGACCAAGCATCAACAATAGTTCCTCAAGGTGAATCCATGAATGTCATCTGGAAATACTCATAGGTCAATCCCTTTGAGGACTTGACTAAATCATGGCTCCTTCTCTCAATAATCTTTCATTCATTTTCTATCTTTCCGATTTGTCCTGATGATGGACCCCCTTTGGGGTTTGAAACATCGACACAATGAACAAAAAACTGTGGACAATCCGGATCATACCACTGCAAAAAACTTCCACAGAAGCCTAAAATCTAACATAACTTCCCTGTACGGAGGGAAAACATGGAAGGAGATATGTCTTCTCGAAAACTTGAGGATAAAAATTGAGAGGAGAACGGCTAACCTGTCTTGGTTTATTTATATCCAGATTCATGGCTCATTCTCTCAATAATCTTTCATTCATTTTCTATCTTTCCGATTTGTCCTGATGATGGACCCCCTTTGGGGTTTGAAACGTCGACACAATGAACAAAAAACTGTGGACAATCCGGATCATACCACTGCAAAAAACTTCCACAGAAGCCTAAAATCTAACATAACTTCCCTGTACGGAGGGGAAACATGGAAGGAGATCTGTCTTCTCGAAATCTTGAGGATAAAAATTGAGAGGAGAACGACTGACCTGTCTTGGTTTATTTATATCCAGATTCACGGCTCCTTCTCTCAATAATATTTCATTCATTTTCTATCTTTCTGATTTGTCCTAATGATGGACCCCCTTTGGGGTTTGAAATGTTGACACAATGAACAAAAAACTGTGGACAATCCGGATCATACCACTACAAAAAACTTCCACAGAAGCCTAAAATATAACATAACTTCCCTGTACAGAGGGGAAACATGGAAGGAGATCTGTCTTCTCGAAATCTTGAGGATAAAAATTGAGAGGAGAACGACTGATGTGTCTTGGTTTATTTATATCCAGATTCATGGCTCCTTCTCTCAATAATCTTTCATTCATTTTCTATCTTTCCGATTTGTCCTGATGATGGACCCCCTTTGGGGTTTGAAACGTCGACACAATGAACAAAAAACTGTGGACAATTCGTATCATACCACTGCAAAAAACTTCCACAGAAGCCTAAAATCTAACATAACTTCCCTGTACGGAGGGGAAACATGGAAGGAGATCTGTCTTCTCGAAATCTTGAGGATAAAAATTGAGAGGAGAATGGCTGACCTGTCTTGGTTTATTTATATCTAGATTCATGGCTCCTTCTCTCAATAATCTTTCTTTCATTTTCTATCTTTCCGATTTGTCCTGATGATGGACCCCCTTTGGGGTTTGAAACATCGACACAATGAACAAAAAAATGTGGACAATCCGGATCATACCAGTGCAAAAAACTTCCACAGAAGCCTAAAATCTAACACAAATTATCTCAGTTTGTAGGAGCGTATATAGCTGCCATGATAGATAAAGAAACCGAAGTCAATCAATTGGTCAAGGAAAAATATCAAAATATTAAACTGCTTGAATAACAGTTAAGGGTAGAAAAATAGAGGATTGATCAACGGGCTATTGAAAGGCAACAACAGTTATCTCAGGAGTTCGAGCAGCTAAAAATGGAACATCATGAAGAGATTAAATCTAAGGATGAGAAAATAAAGCAGCGACAACTCTCAATGGAGAAATTCAAAGACAATCCCATAGTTGAAAAGTTTATAAAGGAATCCTTAGAAATAAATAATTTCCTATCTCAATAGTTAACCCAGCTCTGCAATGAGATATCTCTCATTCATCCACTATGTATCAAAACCAACACACTGATAAATCAAGCGGTCAATTCCAAGTTGGAATTCGAGGATGCAGATGACAAAATCACAGGTTATATCTCTTGGCAAAGCACAAAAAAGGGAAAGGCTACTAAATTGCCAGTAATTGAAGAATCTTATAAAGAGATATTATTTTCAGACTGGGAGACACAACTGATCAAAGAAGAAAGAGAAACTTCAAGGGCCAAGGCGGTGAGGAATAATATCATTGAGATGCTAAACGATAACTTACACAATTCCAATTTAATTTTTGAGTGTTCCCCAAAAAATATTCCAAAAGAAAAAGTATTGGGAAAACAATGGAAGCAAGATTTGAATACCAGAGAGGAGCAACCCAAAACATTATAAAGCCTCAATTGGGATACATATTGGTTCTATTTAGTCAAACCGCATAGCCAAAAAATGACAATCAAATGTCTTGCTAATGCAGCAGATCGCATGATGCCAGAACTCTCGGATGTGGTATACACAGATCAGTTGCATGCCAGGATGAGTCATCCACCAGAGATCCAAACTATGCTCGATATTTGTAACTTGAAGTTGCAGGAGGAATGATAGATGCAATGCATCTTTTTAAGAGCTATCGCAATTCTATTTTTAACATGAAATCCCATATTTTTAGAAAGGTTGTTCCAACCACTTTAAGCACTTTTTACGAACAATTTGTTTTTATTTTTACTATAAATACCCTTTCATGTCATTTGAGAAAGGGTCCTGAAATTGTGTTAAAATTAGATTTAAGAAGATAGCATTTCTGCACTTCTTAATTTACTTTTGTAGAAGACAAGGGTCAAGGTTCAAATTTGTTGTAAAGGGGATTTCAAGAGGACTTATATTTCTGTATCTTTTTGAAATTTTCAGAATAAGAAGAGAGAATTATACTGTTACTTTCGTAAGAAGATTCAAATACATATGGTACTTTTATCAATGTCTCTTTGTTTCATGTTATGCAATTAAACAATCTTTTGATTTGATATTGTTGTTATATGTGAATTTTTCATAAAATTCTGCATTATATCACTTTTGAATAATTTGGAATTGATATTTTTAAGCACATATGCTGACAATTGATGTTATTATGATATGTGATATGTCTTATATCATTTTGTTTAAAGTGATCATCATTCATGCTTAACCTTTTATAGCCAAGTGATTGATTTTCATTAACATTTGATTACCAGAAATCATTATAAATCACATTGATATAATCAGGGAAAATTTTAAGAACCCCCCTAAATTTACATGTATAATAAATGGGCGAATCTCCATGGTATATAGGAAAAATGGAAGGCGATTTTATCAATAATATGATATGTATATATAAATTTTTGGCGAATCTCTCACCAGGCATGGCGAATATTTTACTCAATTATAAAATCTTGTGTTTATTGAATACACAAATGAAATCATTGCATTTCTTTAAAATATCTTTTGAAATCAAAATTACCGAAATTACATATCGATAATCTAGTGGGTGTAAGATAAAATTCACCCGTGCCATTCACAGAAAGCATGAGAAAAAACCTAATACTATATATAAAACCAAGAAAAATTCAAATTCATCACTTCTAGGGACCTCATAACCACCCTTCCAATACACAAGTATGTT
>APFE030464713.1:0-29477 GCA_000404065.3 Pinus taeda | reverse complement strand
TGAAATTAAACGGTCTTTTGATTAGATATTGTTGTTATATGTGAAATTTTCATACAATTCTGCATTATATCACTTTTGAGTAGTTTGGAATTAATATTTTTTAAGCAACATATGCTTGACAATTGATTTATTATGATATGTGATGATGTTTAATCACTTTTTTAAATGGGATCATCATATGCTTAACTTTGTATCCAAAAGTGATTGATCTTCATTTGGACATTGTTACAGAAATCATGATAAATCACTAGATATGGGATTACCGAGTATGTATAATCTATATCTATATCTATATATATATATATATTTGTATGCTTTCATAAGTTAATTGTCCAAATCATCTATCATTTTGTTATATATATTAAACACCAATTCATCAAATCACACTTTATTGGGAAACTGGTCCCATACTATCCAGTCGGAGCCACCATCCCAAACGGAAAAGGAACTACATTAATGGCCAAACCGGGTGGTTATCCCCAATGTTGGTGCAATGATTTTAGAGGCATCAACACTACCTTGTTGAAATTAGATTTTTCTTCATATATGGAACATGCCGTACCTCCTTTAATAGCCATTACTTTCCATTTTTTTGTTTTATAAAAACCCTACAAATTCCAACAATTTTATAGGGTTTATCATCACCCAGATGAACCTGTCCAAAATGTCCTTGAACATAGTCATATAAATATTTCCTATCAAGTGTGGCATGGAATCAAGCCCATGAATCTACCACCCAAGCATCAATAATACTTTCTAATGAAAGAATCAAAGCATCTTGCAACACATCACCTGCCACATTTACTTCATGATTTTTCTCTTGTTATCCATCTTCTTCTTTTCTCTTGAGAGATTTGCAGTCTTTTTTTAGGTACTCCCACATTTCTAACACACTATCCCTGATCTTGATTTGGATATGCCTTTTCTTGACTTACTATGATTTCTTGGGCTCCTTCCTCTCTCCATTTTTCTTCCCCTAGTTTTTGCAGTCAAAGAATTACCTGATTTCTCACCGAATATTTTCCATCGCATTTCCTTGCTAAGGATGAAACAAACAACACCATCAAAATTTAAAGTACTAGATCGAAAGACAAAGTTACTAATAACCATAACTAGGCCATTCCAACTTTTTGGAAATGAGCAAAAAAATAACAAAGCCCTAACTTCATTGTCAAAATTTACCCCTGCATAGCTTAAATTCTTGGTAACTGTGTTAAATTCATTTAAAAGATCAACAAAAAATCCTCCTTATGAAATATTCATATTAAATAAATGCTTCATAATAAATACCTTTTTTGAGGCTAAGGGTTTTTCATATAATTTGGCCAATGTTATCATTAAACCCTTTGTTGTCGTTTCCTTTGAAATGTTGAATGCTACCAATGCTGCTATGAACAACTGTATTGTTCCTAGTGCCTTTCACTCGAGAATATCCCACTCTTCATTTGTCATACTTGTCAGCTTCTTCAATTTCCATTCCAATGGTAGGTACAGATATTTCTGATACATATAATCTTCTATCTGCATCTTCCACAACTAGTAGTTTTGGCTGTTAAAAGTTTTGACCCTAATCCTACCATCTTTTGCCATTACCCCCACTCGAACTAGGAACCCTTCTTTCCTGCGACTTTATCAACCAAATAGACCTTCGACTCTGATACCGGTTGTTAGAAAATTATATATTACAGAGAAATGGAACACATAATATATTGCATAAACACAAACACGGAAAACACATAAAACAAGAGAGATGCAGATATACGTGGTTCACCCAATTTGGGCTACATCCATGAAGAAACAACCAGTCCTTCCTTTTATATTATCCAAAAAAATGAATAGGTACAACCTACAACAGATCTGCGGTAATTTCCTCTTCGCTCTCACACAATCCCCTCTTTCTTTCTCACTCAAAATAATATTACACAACTACAATACAATTCCCTCATATAAACCAAGGGTTGCCTTCCAGAGAAAAAAAACCCTAAATTAACATAACTTCTACAGTCATATCATCCACCTAATGAACAACCCATATTAATTACAAAATTATAATATTTTACAAGGAAAATTTTCATGTTTTTTTAGCTTCGGGGGTGCTACCCGCGAACCCTTACTGGCCCTCGGATCCCCTGGCTTGGGGAGGGATACAAGTCCCCCCTAGATGGAGGGGGTGTATAGTGTCATTGGGGTATTAACTGGCTAAAATAAAGATCTTTGAATCAACAATATAATCAGGCTCCACATCCAACAAAGCGAAGGTCTTATTTTGATCTAGAAGCTTAGATGTCAATTACAGTTCTCGATTCTAAAAAATAATTCCTTAAGTTGTTAACCTTGAAATGATTAAAAAAACACTTTTTTTTGGAAGCAAAATATAGTCAATTAAGTTCAAATTTGTTTTTAATATCATTTCCTATTGTGAACTCTATTTTTACACTTCAAGTAATACAAGCTCCGTTCATGGTATCGTTGTGATTGTTTTGGCGATTCAATTCTCGTGATATGAGTTCTTGACCTCTCACACTCATTAGGAGGCCCCCTTGAGGATGTTTGAGATAGTATACATGTATTTTGTCATTTTTATTTAATTTCCTTATGCTCTGCAACTAGATTAGAATCTACTTTACTTCGTTGTTCATTTTATTTAGATGCTCCGTTTCATTTCAATACTTTGTTTTTAAATTATAATTGCACTCATTTCTCTTTGTTTCATTACAGGTCAAGCACTTGATAATAAATCAAATACATCAAAAGATTTACCTTAACTTTTTTTTCAAGCTTAGTCTCATATTTATGTTTAGGTACTTATGAGTAGCGCAAGTTCATAACACACACACAAACTAGTAATCTCTTATGTGCTCAATTTTCTGTAGGTATTTCCTTGCCTTTTTGGTTACTACTTTCTAGAAAAGTTTCAATTTCAAGTTTGGTAGATTAGTTCTTCTTTCACAAGTTTGATAGTTTAGACTTTATTTCAAGCCTCATAGATTAAATTTGCTTCAAGGTTTCATAGAATAGGTTTCTTTTTCAAAGTCAATAGTTTAGATTTATTTTCAAAGCATAGTAGAGTAATTTTGTCTTTTAAATTTCAATATAATAATATTTCATTTCCTTGTTTCATAGAATATATTTTGAATCTTTCACATTAGCATAGTTTGCTTTGAATTCATTTAATTTCCATGTCTTGAACTTAATATTGACCTTTGGGATAGAACATGCACGTGTGCTTACTAAGTTCTAGTCATAAATAGTTTTAACTTTCATCTTGAAATTATAATAGTTTTCTTTCAATTAAATGTTGATAGCCTAGCATATATAGCTAAAAGTGTACTTGCAAGTTCATGAACCCTAGATTGATGATTTAATGCAAGTAATTTAATAAAAAATTAAATTACCCAACATTTTTGGCACCATTATCGGGGAAGTATACATAGGTGTCTACTTTTAATATAGAATTCCTTTTCATTTAAATAAATTTATTTAGAGGGAGCAGTGAGATGAGAGATAAGAACCTACAGATCATGATTGTGGGGTTCTCTCTAAACTAGAGTTGTCACAACTACATTTCATAATAGTTGCATTCATTCTTTAGATGCATAATTAAATTCATATTAAAATAATTTAGGAAACATGTATAGAGAATGAGATTTTAGGGGTAGATTTGTAAGTAGAGGGTGTAGTTCAATACCAACATAACCAACCACCTCTACGAGACCACGTAGTGCCACACCACCTTTTGATACATGCATTCCATCATTTTCAGGTAGAAAAATAATTACTAAAGTTCATAGGTCAAAAATTCAACTTAGGGATCCACCAACTTCATCTACAAAAGTTGTAGTAAAAGAACCTACATCCCCAACTGAAGGAGTCATATTTCTTTCCTCAACAGGGGAAAAATACATAGGACAAGAGTTAGAGGTACCTAACGAAGAACAAGAAGTAGAAGAAGTGTTTTTGTTGAAATACCATTGGTAGAGGAACCAGAGTAAGAGGAGTTAGTTGAAGACAACCCTTTCATTGAACCTTATATTAGCTCTGACGAATATACAATGGTGGGTGCAGAAGGAGAACTACATAATGTAGAGAAATGACTAAGAATTAGTGGAGGTAGAGGTAGATTAGGAGGAGGTGGTATAGGCGGTCGAGGTGGTAGAGGAGGAAGGGGAGATGAGGGAGATTTTCATGAACATGATCCTTTTGAATTCCCTATTTAAGACATCGATACCACTTCTACCATGAAAATTATTTTCCCATATATCCTCCCTAATTTCCCTGGGCTAAGAAATGAGTATCCAAAAACATTTTTATTTGAGTTTGAGTTATTGTGTAGATCATATGACTATTTTATTGATACTAAAAAACTAAAATTATTTCCTCCTACATTAAAATATGGGGCTCGTAAATGGTTCATGAGTCTAGGAACACATCTTATAAGGACATGGGACGATATGAATTTTTTTTTTTTAGAAAAATACAAATATTATTGCATGCCTTGTGACCTTAAGGATGAAGTTTTTAAGATGACCCAAAAAATGGATGAAAGCCCTGAAGATTTTGTGGAGAGGTTTGTTTATAATGTCAAAAGAGATAAATTGCATAATTTAGAAGAAGACACATTAAAAACTCTTTTGATAAAATCCATAAGAGATTAATGGATTGATATTCTTAACCTGATGGGTAAATGAGATGTTTCTCAATTGTTATTTCAATATATGTGTGAGCTATGAAAACACATTTCAAGAGGAAAAACAAAATATGGTGAGAATCTAAGGGATCTGGTTATGCCAATGGTAAGAGAATTTGCACACGTAATGGTAGGTATAGCATAATCATGTAATTTTCTTGATCACTTTAAAAATGATATTCTTGGGAATATTAGTGAACAATTAGATATGCTAAGAATAGAAAACAAGAGAAAAGTTGAAAAGTTGCATTGTCTATTTTATGTCCTAGTGTTTCTGGGAAAACTATTATTCCTATAGAATGCTAGCCCTCTAGGATTGGTAGATACCGTAGAAACAATAGTTTAAAGCAATCCAATGATTTCTTCTATGTGTAACAGATAAGAGAAAGATAGTGGAACCAACCTAGAACTTTCGCTTAGTCCCTTGCTTGCTCTCTTTCCCCTTTGATAGATCCTGCAACTCCTCCCCGTACTTAACACGCTTGGAGAGTACCTGCACAAGTACAGCAAAAAATAACCGTCAAAGAATCATGATCTATTACAACATAAACATTACATAATCAGATATATAACGAACAAATGATAGCATTCACAAATGATAACATTCACAATTGCACAATCATATGGAAGAAAACTTGAAGAACTTTATTAATAGAAGGGAGAATTACAACCCATTTGTCTGATCTAGCATCATCGTCCTAGCTTCAATCCCTCTTTACCTCATGAAATAGTAATATCACACCAACAATACAATACTCTTTCCTCAATTACAAACTATCAGCACTTCCTTGCAATTCACAATATTCCAGCCCCTAGATCTCTTAGATGAGGGATCCATTTATAGAGGTATGAAAGGGTGTGATTCATCCATGGGTTTTGATTAGTGTCATTCCACTTGTTACAATTGGTTCCACTTGGAGATTTCTTAGATCCCTTACTCATCCTTGGGCGAATTCAGAGAGGCAAGTGGCACAGGAGAAGTTTCTAGAAGATTCCATGAGCAACCACCTAGCAAACTATCTCGGACATTTGTCCATCCTTGCCCATCGCACCCTATAGAAGGCTTAATCAGTATGCATCGCACCCTAGCAGTGTACCACATAGTATGAATCACACTTTACCAGTGGAGCAGTCAATATGGTTTAATTTATGCCATTTCTGGATGGTTTCTCAGATGGAACTTTTGGGGAATGATCTATTCAAATGACTATGTTCTTTTAGTGTATGAAACATTTCTTTTAGGGGTTGATGAGCCCTAGTTTATCGACATATAATTTTGGGGTTGATGTGCCCAAATATGTCTATAACAGTTGACCCCTAAAGCATGAAGTTGTAAATATTGATGTCTGGTGAAATGCTTTATCATGAGGATCCGAAGTTTCGAACTGGAAGGAGACCTGCATAAGTTACAACACAGTACATCATCATAATATAATTTTCATGACCTAGTTGAGGGAGGCATTCCCATGCTCAGCTTTATAAACTCATTTCATGTACATAGATCAGATAGTCCTCTGCAGATGCAGACTGGTGATTCTTCAGATATAGAGTCATCATCTATGGGTAGGATGACCATTTGTGTAGAGCCTTTGTACATTTGATGTTTTTATATCCCTGAATATATCGTAGCCCAGATGGATGAAACGAGATCCGAGGTCTTCAAACTCGTTCAATCTTCGCCCAATGTACAAGTCAGTCCATGTGAAGAGATGTTTTGAAGTCGAACATGGAAAGACATCCCCTGATTACCAGCCAATGATGTAAGCTATTAACAGACGCGAGAGGAATCACCAATAATGATAATGACCCTCAAGGTACTACAATACAATTCATGTGGTGTAAATATATGATCCGATTTCGAACACCACGCAAAATATTTCGGTCGAAGGCCATCGATTTCAACCTATCGCCGGAAGTGAGAAACTTGCCATTGATGTATGCAAGCTTCAAAGCACTGAAAGGGGTGTTTCTAAGTCAAGTTCTTGGATAATGAGTTGATGTTGACAAGAAGTGACTCGTTGTAGGAGGGCCTTGATGTATCCCACATCTATGACACCAAACGAAGAAAATGATTTCTGGAGGTGAAAATGAACTGACGACACAAGGTTCAGGAATGGCGGTCATGAAAAAATAAAGGTTGGAGGTATTGCAGTGGATGAGACATTAACTAGATGGTGGTTTCTCAACTGAATGACCTCTCTTGAACATGTTGGCGACACTAAGATGAATTGGTAGCATTAACCCCAAAAGATGGATGGTATGAAAGACCAATGGTGAGATGACCGGTAAACGGAATAACCCAACCCAACTCAATGATGGTGATGAAGTGAAAGTGTCATGTTCAAATGCGACTTGCTACCATAAATTCTTCAAGTTTTTTTCCCTTTTTCCCCAGTCATTGCTAACCAGTACCTCTTTATTTTTGTCAAGCTTGAGGAGGATAACATATGCTTGTTCTATAATTTTCCCTTCGGGCAAACCTATCGCTATTAATGTTTTAACGAGTCTAGTGACAATGAAACTCAGTCTCGTCTAGATGGACAAGTTTGTCGCTATTGTTTTAACAAGTTTAATGACAAGGATAACTCGGTCCTTTTCATGTTTAGAGAGTTTGAAAAGAGATGAAAAGAAAACTCCGTAAGTTCTTTTTCGTAAAATAATCCCTCAGGTCCGAAAAAGGATAAAATAATATAGGAGGGATGACATTTCCAATACTTTAATGAGTTGGAAAAGACAAGCGCTCAACAATCTTTTCATATTTAATGAGTTTGAAAAGGGTTTAAAGAGGAATCTATTTTGAGGAACGAGTGGTGTCAAGGGTAGAAACTGGTTTCGGTGATGTTGGAACTTCTCAAAACATGTTGATTTGTGTGAAGAAGCTGGCTAATAAGACCACTCATTGCAACTGTTCCTCAAAAAGGGTAAAACAACCAAGTGGAAGTGTATGATCAGCCGAAGAGATGGTGGCGATGGGATGTACACAACTAAGGTTCAAAAGGCTAATAGAATGGAAATCACAAAGGTTAATTACTTGCAAATGGGTTTTTTTTTGACAAGCTTGAACCATGGGGAACTATGCTTGGCTTCAATTTCATTTTTACACAAGCTTAAAATGGAAAAATATGCTTGAAGTCTGTTTCATTTTTAAACAAGCTCGAAATGACAAAACTATGCTTGAAGTCAGTTTCATTTTTACACAAGCTTGGAACGACAAAACTATGCTTGAAGTCAGTTTCATTTTTACACAAGATTGAAACGACAAACTATGCTTGAAATAAAATTGAAAATGGGTTCATTTTTAGACAAGCTTGAAGCATGGGAAACTATGCTTGGATTTAGTTTCATTTTTACAAAAGCTTGAAACAAAAAACTATGCTTGAATTCGGTTTCATTTTTACACAAGCTCGAAATGGAAAACTATGCTTGAAAAAAGTTTTGCATGCCCCCAGCATGATGAAAGGGAGAGTTTCTTGTAACCAAATGGAAGTCACTGTGGTGAGGCAGGATGGTTATCCAACACCTCTTTGGTTTCATCCAAAATAGACAAAGGTGAATGGTCTGATAGACCAATCACATAACCTACAGGGAAACTTATCTTTACCATTAGGAGCATACCCCCCAAGCTTCATTACATTCACCAGACTACTCATGGCTATCAGGTGGATGGAATGAAGGTTCAAGTGATACTGTTGATGCAAAAGGGCCATGATGATTGACTTGGAGCTATGCTTGGACCGGGAAATGAAAGCTGGTCAACGGTGACAACTTTTTCTTCATGCGGGAAACACATCACTAGGAAGAGTGTTGAAATAATAGCTTCCATGTTATAAACATAGTCACGTCCAAGGATTAAATTGTAGTCTAAAGGTCTTGAAACTACCATCACGTTCAGATGAACGGTTTTCCCTCCCAAAGTAATAGGTAAGTTAGGAAGGATCCCTAGCGGTCGACTGGTTCCTTTGTTAAAGCCTAACAGATTCTATGTAACAAGCATAAGCAGTGGTGAACCAAGCGCTTTCCAAGTAGTTAAGGAAAGGATAGTCACTGATGCACCTTCATCTATAATAGTGCCAGACATGACCATTTTATGAACTTGTATTATGATCCAGAAAGGTACATAAGAAGGAAGGCGGGATCTTACTAGTCAATTCCAATCAAAGGAAGTGATTAGACTACTTGGAGGGGGTACCGAAGAAACGGGAGAATTAACCCCTTGAGTTACGAGAACTGGTGGGTTTTCCTCCTTTCTTGGTAGAACAGGCGGATTGCCCCCAAGTTCATTAGAATCTGAAGTAACAAAAAGAACTTGAACAGTATCATTTTCACTCTCTTTGAGAAAAGTACGATTAGCTGAAGGTGAAATTGGGTCAACTGTTACCTCGACCTGTTGACTTTGGTTGGGTATAGACTCATAAGATTCAGTTTTAGACAGAGTGGTTTCGACTGATGGTAGATTTAATTCAATCGGTTTTTCAACTGGTGAAGGACTTAGGGAGAGTTTCTTGTAACCAGATGGAAGTTGTTGCGGTGAAGCAGGACAACTATCCAACACTTTTTTGGCTTCATCCAAAAAAGGAAAAAGGTGAAGGGACTGATTACCTTCACATAACCTACATGGAATCCTAACCTTTCCCTTTCATCCATGAACTTTACTATCACTAGTTGATGGTGTGTTACCAACATGATCTCCAGAGGTTGATCACACCGGATGGTGTGAACGGGAAGACCATTCTTTCAAGACCTGAGGAAATTAAGGACAATCTCGATGAAAATGGTATCATGTACAAATTATACATGGATATATGGCTTTGGGAAGTTTAATGGGCAGATTTTCATTAGATGATGCATTCAAGGCAATGGTTGCTTGGTTGCCCCCTTGTTGAATTGGCTTCTTCTTCTTCTCCTTCCCTTTCTTCTTCTTCTCAGCCACCTGGTTACTAGTATCACTACTTTCAACAAGCGAAGAGGAAGAAGGGGAGGGAGAAACAAATGAGGAACAAGGTGAATGGTCAACTTCAGGGACAATTGGAGGTTGATTTTGTTCAGTTGAAGGTGTACCGCCATTTTGAACCAAAGAGGTTGAAAACAGCCATATTGGTAGGCCAATGGTAAGTCCAGGAAGGGATAATGTAGCCATATAAGGAGTACCAATATTTCCGAAAGAAGGAAAAGGACTAGGATTAACTTTAAAAGGGATTCCTTGATTGGTGGACTTTGGATTTGTCTCCATATATCTCAACCTAAGATCAACTAAGGAACAGGGATGTTATTTTGAATTCAATTAATTTTAATGACGCTTGGACACAACTTTTCTTTTTCAGTTTTTAAGAGTCGAAAAAAAGCTAAAGATGACTCTAGTCTCCTTCGATTTTTAATGAGCCTGAAAGGACAAGTGTTGAGATGGACCTTTTCTTTTAAAGAGTCGAAAAGGAACAAAAGTGACTACTCTGGAAAATCTAGACAGAGGGATTTACGAACCAATCACAAAACTGCAATATACACCTTGGTGATAAATTAAAGAGAAATTACCAAGGACTTATGTATGGGAGTCAATCTTCCTGAATGTTGTGTTAAGTGCATTGCGATCAATAAGGCGAAAGACTCGGTTTCCTATGGATAAAGGATTTAAGCCTATTGTGGTCTCCCAATATATACGTGACAGTACAGGGAGCACAATTCCATGCTAGCACTTGTCGTATCAAGGAGGAGGAATCACCCAACCTTCAATGAAAATGATAGCCACTAGTTTTAACGACGCCGAAACATGTCTCTAGCCTAGACCTCTAGATATGTTGCGTTAAGTTCCAAAGCATTGTTAGGTTCATTGAAATTTATTTTAAAGTTGATCTTATTTAGAGTTTTCCTTTTGATGGTTCACCGCATGATGATGACTTGAAATTCCTAAAATACAATCTACAATGATAAACAATATTTTTTTATTTTGAGCAATGAAAATCCTAGCTACTAGGGAAAGAAAATTATAGTGCTTAAAAGAGCAAAGAGCAAAGAGCACACACTAGTGCATTTCCCTAAATAATATTTTTACACACAAACCAAAAATGCTAAATGCAAATTCATGTATTTTTTTTCCGTTCTCCTTAATGTAAAAAAAAACGCCAAAAAGGAAAACTAAATGTAGCAAAGATCTGAAATATTTTATTTAAAATGAAATTTTCAACAATTTCTTCTTAAAAAGAGAAAGGAAGACTCCACATCACTTTTCAATTTTGAATAAAAAATGCTTTCGACACATCAAATATAAACAAATCAAACCAAATACATGAAGAAAAATTCAATCGATTATCAAGGGAAGGAAGAATTCATGACACTTCTCTTTTCGACACAAAACGACAATTACGACACTTTTTGTACCAAAGCGACAAATCGATTTAAACAACTTTTCGACAAGGGATTGTAAATGATGAACAAATACACAAAAACATTCACTAATCCTAATGTAATTGAGGCTGATCTATGTGATGCAAGTAGGCTTCAGTAAGGAGGCACTGTTCATATGCAGTAAAACAACTAAACAAAACTGAAAACAAGGTCAAAAACCCCCAATTTTTAGAATGGAAAAAGAGTTTAGTTAGTCATTGCACCTGGGTTTCATAGAAATATATATGCATCACAATTACTACACTCGGGAGGTGCGATGCATACTGAGTTACAGTGGAAGACAGTGCGATGGTCCAGGAAGCACAACTGAAATGGGTTTTGGCTCAAGTGCAATTGTTTTCAGTGAGTTAAGCTAAGTGTTGAGGAACAATAAAGAGCAAGGTATGAAGGAACGTCTTGAGAGGTTACTGAGCTACCAAAAGGGCATCTAGATGTGCTTGTAAGTCAAATTTTTAATTCATAAACTAAACCAGAGATTGACTGAAGTGACATTCATGTACTCTGCAATTGCAGAGCAAGAGCAGTTTGAAGGCTACCTGACTGGCTTTAGGTTTTGTCTATAGTTTATAAAACAAACAATAACAAGAAACAAACATCTGTTCTTCCCCAGTGGAGTCGCCAATTTGTTTCTGGGAAAACTAGTATTCCTATAGAATGGTAGCCCTTTAGGTTTGGCAGCTACCCTAGAAACAACAGTTTAAAGCAATCCAATGATTTCTTCTATGTGTAACAGATAAGAGAAAGATAGTGGAACCAACCTGGAACTTCCGCTTAATCCCTTGCTTCCTCTCTCTCCCCTTTGACAAATCTTGCAATTCCTACTCGTACTTAACACTCCTGGAGAATACCTACACAAGTACAGCAAAAAAGAACCGTCAAAGCATCATGATCTATTACAACATAAACATTACAAAATCAGATATATAATGAAGAAATGATAGCATTCACAAATGATAACATTCACAATTGCACAATCATATGGAAGAAAATTGAAGAACTTTATTAATAGAAGGGAGAATTACAACCTAGTTGTCTGATCTAGCATCATCCTCCCAGCTTCAATCCCTCTTCACCTCATGAAATAGTAAGATCACACCAACAATACAATACTCTTTCCTCAATTACAAACTATCAGCACTTCCTTGCAATTCACAATATTCTAGCCCCTAGATCTCTTAGATGAGAGACCCATTTATAGATGTGTGCAAGGGTGTGAGTCATCCAAGGGTTTTGATTAGTGTCATTCCACTTGTTACAATTGGTTCCACTTAGATATTTCTTAGATCCCTTACTCATCCTTGGGCGAATTCATAGAGGCAAGTAGCACAAGAGAAGTTTCTAGAAGATTCCATGTGCAACCACCTAGCAAACTGTCTCAGACATTTGTCCATCCTGAACCATCGCACCCTATAGAAGGCCTAATCAGTATGCATTGCACCCTGGCAATGTACCACTTAGTATGCATCACACTTTTCCAGTGGAGCAGTCAGTATGGTTTAATTTATGCCATTTCTAGATGGTTTCTCAGATGGAACGTTTGGGGAACGATCTATTCAGATGACTATTTTCTTTTAGGGTATGAAACAACTCTTTTAGGGGTTGATGAACCCTAGTTTATCGACATATAATTTTGGGGTTGATGTGCCAAAATATGTCTATAACGCCTAGATGTAGGAAAAAACATGCATTACAAGATTTCCCTTTTGATAGTGTTGAAATATGTGTTATATGTGCATAAAAGCATGCTACAAATGAGTTCCCTTCAATACTTAGACTTAAAGTTATTTTCCAAGAAGAATTTAGGACAAGTCAAAATGAACTACTTGTCTATGCTGCTTCTAGAAGACCTTGGAAACCTCTATAAAAAAGTATGGCACTAGATCCCAATGCAGAATATCAACGTTATGCACAACCACAAAGTAATTGGAATATATCCTTACCAATGCAAAATTTTCCATCTCAACCACAAAACCCATCTTGGTCACAAGGATGGCAAGGTTCTTATGGTAGGAATCCCAAACATCCTCAGACTTTCCAACAACCATACCCTCAATACCAACCTCAGTATTATTCCCCTCCCAAACCTCTAAAATCCATCCAACCTCAAATGACCTCAAGTCAACCACTCCCACTACCATCTAATTCATTTCCTCAAAAATCTAATCAACTATCTACACAACCACTCCCCAATCTGAATAATAAAGCACCTCAAAAACCTGTCTATAATGTTGAGGGCCAAAATTTTCAAGTTTGTATGATAACTAGTATAGATGTAAATGGTGTCCAACTGGTTAAGTATTGCAAAAGAAAACACCTCCATTTGTCATCCAAGAATATAAAGAGGATAAGTTCCTGAAAATGAGACATCTCATGATCAAGAAAAGACCCCTCCAAAGGAAGATATTCCTAAACAATTAGATGAAAACCAAATAAAATCAACCCCTACAATTCCTATAGCTGAACAACCTTTTGTTTCCTTATAAAATCATCCCCTCCCCGAGAGACTTCAAATTGATAAAGGAATAAAAAGACAAATTATAACATGTTAGATGAATTGAAAAATATTTGCATCAAAATTCCATTGCTTCAGCCTATAGAGGAAATACCTATATTTTCAAAGATACTAAAGGAGTTATGTATCAGGAAACCAAGTAGAAAAAGGAAAGGTATTAAAAAGATTCAATTGGTAGGAAAAATTGTAGATATTATGATGGGGAAACCAATAATTGAAAAATATTCAGATCCAAGTAACCCTATTGTAAAAATCCACATCAATAATATTGAAATTCTAAACACTTTGATTGATTTAGGTGCAACAATTAATATCACGAGTAATAATACTATGGATCAACTAAGGTTAATGAATATTCAATATACCCCAACTCTATTACAATTATAAAATAGATCTGTTGTCAAACCTAATGGTATATTAGAAGATGTTTCAATATCCTTAGATTCATGGGAGTATCCTTTTGAATTTATTATATTAACTCCCAAAAATAATCTAGGAGGAAACCCATTGATCGTTGGTATACAATGGTTAGTTATAGCTAATGCATTCACAAGTTATCGATCTAGTGACGTGTTCATTTCTGGAAATTCTACTATGAAATTCACATTATATCCACCTACGAGAATAATAACTGAAATATAGAATGAAGTTTGCATTGAAGATGATGATGATGAAGACCTTGAAAACATTCAACCAGTATTAACTATTTCACAAAATGATGAAGAGGATCAATGATTAAATCGAATGAACAATCATGATTTTACTAAATACTATGAGAAAAAGGGGTAGACTCTGTGTGATGTTCAACATCAACTCATTTACTCACACCATACAAATTGTACTAGAGTACCTTGAGAGACATTAACATCATCGGTGGTTTCTCTCGTGTCTGTTAACGATTTACATCATCGTCCGGTAATCAAATGGTGTCTACCATGTTCTACCTCAACTCATTAATTCACATGGTTAGACTCGTACAATGGTTGGTTGTGCGAAGGAAGTAGAATACCCCAAATCTAGTTTCATACATCTCGGCTGCGATTTCAAGAGTTATATAGAGATCACAATTTATGATGGCCATGATCACACAGATAGTCATCTAGTCATGGGTCCACCAGTTGTCATCTGTGGATGTGTATTTTTATGATCGTACATGTTACGCTATCTTATGTGATGAGTATAGGTATGTCTCCCTTAGAAACAAAGCTGTCATGATGAAAATGTATTGTAAAATATGAAACTCACCAGTCATATATGAAATTGCACTTCAGTCATTAGTAGTCATTTCTGACTTTGCATTTTAGGGGGAAATTTCTTATAGGCCATTTTGTCACATCTGATCAATAGGCCTCCTAATGGGATTAATAAACATCCTATATTCCCCTTAGTCATCATCTTTCAAAAATCCCTAAGCATGCCTCTTTCATTTCTTGAAGTTTATGCCTGAAACTGCATCATCTGAGCCAATTTTAGTACCAACGCTCCCTAGCCTCCTATTGGAAAATGTTCACCTACAGGTTTATCCACTGTGGCATGTGATGATCACCTACAAGTTGCTTCACTTTGCACCTATGTTGGTTCTATAAATTAAGGAAAAAGAGAGAAATTCTGGAGTATTCCTCTTCCAGAAGATTCTATAATTTGTTACAACCATTTACCTTAGATAAAATATTTATATCCTATCCTATCATACTTTGGAGTTTCCATCTCCTTTGATCCCATCCTCCCATCAAAGGTGAATCTAAAACCTTAAGTTGGTAATTGAATAAGAACTTGCATCTTACCCCACTCCTCTATATATTTACAACCTTCCTTATGGAATGGGTTGGATTTTGGAGAGTGATTCTACCCTTATGCTGATATGGTGAGAGGTTTCATTTCATGCAATTAGGGTAATTGGAGGTGCACATTGTGACAAGGAAATGACATTTCAGCCTTAGAGGATATCTTCTACAAGATCAACATCTATTTATGGTTGTAAACTCCTTCCATTTATATTAATGCAAATAAGTATCTGTTTTCCTATATGTGATGTTATTATTTCATGTATTTCAATGCCATGTTGATATATTGAATAAAGTATTTAGATGATACTACATAGATCTCGTAGTTTCTTGGCTTGTGTTATCTGACTGTGTAGGTTCTAATTTTGACAGTCAGAGCTAGAATTGGAGAATTCAAGCTAAAGAAGAAGCAAAGCCCGTGACCTATTCGAGGTAGGCTTCATACCATCATCTATTTAATTTAATGAAATTATTGGGTTCCTTGTCTCTCTATTTTTCTAGGTTAGCCACCAAACCTAGGGGAGATACGTTTGTCCACAATCGTAAATCCCGTATAACAATCCATTTAGTTAGCAACCCCCTCTTCCCCCTTTTGTTAAGTTGAATTTGATGGAGTCTTTAAGGGTAATCTAGGTCCCATAGGGCATGGAGGCATCATCAGAGACCACAAAGGGATGTTGATATTCATATATACAAGGACAACAAGGATGGACACTAATAATATAGTAGAGTTAATAGGTATGAGAATGGGAATGGAGTATGCCTATACTCAAGGTTACAATAATATTTTTGTGGAAGGGGACTCCCAACTCATCATTAACATGGTTTGCAAAGTACAAGCAGGTTCCCATAGACACAAGGTATCTAAAATCTAGATATTGGAATCGCTGCTAGAACAGGTAATGCTTCTTATATCAAACACCTTAGCTTTGGTTCTAATGTGTGTAAGACAAATAGGGAACAAAATGGTGGGTATGTTGGATAATTATGGATTCTTGGAGTCATCTTATTCAATGGTGTTGGTGTGGAATTTCCTACCTGCCTCCCCTATGAAGATGACCTAGTAAAAAATGGTTCAAGAAGAATTCGCAACCCTGGATGGGGTGACGAATGAAGTAAAGGGAGGAGGGTGGTGGGTTACCACCACCCCACTAGGCTAATAGACTAGGGGAGGTGGATCCATTCCCTTGACAAGTGTATTATAGTCACAAAGGAAAATTACTCCTCCTCATTCTAATAGATGAACTTTCGATGGGATTATTCTTATTGCAACACAATATGTGTGAAGGAGAAGTTGGTAATTATTCTTAACATGTATGTATTAATTCAAATGTATGGTCTAAATCTTGATCACAAAAGTGCACTAGAACAACTTCCAAGATGGCATGAGAATCACAACTAGAAGGAGACGAGGTGTCGACAATTCATTATTTAGGTGAAGGCTTTCACCACCATGTTGTTGGTGCAACGAGGGGAGGAGCATTGTGGTTATTATTTCTATATTGAATTTAGAGGAATTGTTAATTTAGGGGGGTGAAGCAGAATTGGAAATGGAAACTACTCTGGTTTAATAGGAAATTACAGAGCTATCAAGCGGTAGATGTACAATTAATTTTGCTAAATATTGTTTCACTTTAACTCTTTACATGGAGCATACCAACTTTATTTTCATGTAATTTCCCTCCTTTCCACTTCAGACCCCTTTCTAATACTAGCTATTGATTGCTTTGTTTAGAAGGTCTCTTATGTGTCTCCTCATGCTTCAATTAGATCCTAGAAGTGGGTGGCCTCTGTATTATTACTAATCAGACCCAGACGACTAGAAAATATAAAGTATGGAAGGGTACGAGGGATCCCCAAACCTAGGTGTGATTGACATATTATGTTAGGCTAGAGAAAGTTTCTTTGGATATTAGATGTGTAGTTTATTTGGACTATGTTTCCTCTTATTGTTGGAGCTCCTTGTTCTGCCTTAAGAATTTTATTATTTGGCAAAGCCTTTGGCTGAAGCCTCTATGGGGCTTTCTCTACTGGTGGTGCATACTCTCTTGATATTTTATGGGCTTTGGTTTGCTCATTGGCCACCACATAGTAACACAGGATAGGTGGTGGAAATATTGCATCTGGAAAGTTGTTGGATTGGGTCCAACTCAACTTGAGAGGTGGTTGTACAAGTCTGTGGGTGGTTGGGGACAAGGAGTTAATGGGGGTTGAAATTTTATAGCGTTGTTGAGGAACCAACGCCTTGATAGAAAAGGTGACCTATTGATTAAGTATCATAAATTTGGTAGGGTAAGGTGGTTTTGGGGGGAATAATCTGTATTTGTTTAGTATCATATGTTGTTTGTTTTCTAGGATCCATGTGGAGCTACCGCAATGCCTATAATGAGAGCTAGACTGAGAAGAGGGGTGGCCTATAATGAGGAGTGTGCTTGTAGAGTAAATACCCATACACATCAACGTATACAAGGTTCTTGTAGCTAGATATAGAGAGAATATCCCAACTCACATGCAAGCGGAAGTTCCTAGGTCTACAACGAAGCATCATCCCACATAACTTCCCTCTGAGACTCTAAAATGGTGGAATGGACTTTGAAATGGTGGATGGTCGACTTATATTGGTAGATGAAATTCCTGCTAGGAAACACTTTGCTTGATTGGCATGAGTCTTAGATGGATTTGCTCCATTCATTTGATCATATGCATGGAAACTTGAAGAACTATGATGACATATTGGAGAGGATTGAATGCAGAGTGGTGACGATTGAACAACATCTTGGCATCCCATTGGTAGTAGAAATATCCCTGATGGATTAAATATACCTAATCATAGTAGCAAGTGTTAATTTAGATCCCATACTTGACTATGTATATGGATTTGGTATATGATTCTACTCTTGTAGGTTTTCTGAATCGGGGTTAACTAGGACACTATTTAGCCTTAGGTTGTATGTTTGTAAGCTCTATTAGTCTTTAGTTTTCTCTCTTGTCTCTTTAGAGAGTTGATTTTGGGTTATGGTTTGGTCTCCCTTGTGAGAGACTAACTGAATTTTGGTACGTCATAATGTAATCTCCTATTTCTGAAGTTAATTGAATTCACTCCACACAAAAAAAATATAGTGTGTATAGGAATAATAATAACCATCATAATGCTCACAACAAGGGAAAGGGAATGAAAAATCGAATTGGGTTGGTAATTGTAACAAACTCGAGCTAAAAGTTCATGTAATAAAGGGTAATAAAGGAAAAAGAATAATACCAAGGTCTTGGGACACGTATTCCAAGTTGAATGTTGGGAAAAGCATCCTAGTGGGTGTCACTTTTGGTTATATAGTGGCTAAGGAAATTGGCAAAGAGGTATTAATTGGAATTTCTTTATGAAAATAAAGGAAAATAGGAAAGCAAAGAGGGAGAGAGAAGAGCACCAACGGGAGAAACAAGAAATCAAGGGAAAGATAAGGAAAGGAAAGGAAAGGAAAGGACAAGGAAGGTTGGATCAAGTAGCTTTAGTAAGAGCATTTGCAGGTAACAATTTGCATGTGTGATTTCCTAGCTGAGGTGTGAATGCATGGTACATGTATTTGTTTTCATTAGCATGGGTTTTTCATAGTTTTGAAAGCAATTTCAACCTTGCCTTTCCATTTCCTAGATAGCCATGGTGTGATGGGATTCATTTATTTGGTTTAGTTTTGGATTGTCAGAAGGTTTTGGAACTAAGTGAGGTGGTCTTAGGAAAATTCCCAAGGGTTTGGGGTAGAGGTGGTTTAATATTCTAGAATCCCTCGATAGGTGGGTGGTGACAGGAAAATTCCTCAAGGTAATGGTGAATAAATTATGAGACATCCAAGCTTGTTTGGGTTTTGTGATCTCTTGACCAGTTTTGGCAAGATTGCGGTAGCCTACGGGTGGAGGTGGTTTAATCTCTGGGAAGCCCTAGTTGTTTATGCCTTGAGATCCCACATTCATGCTTAGAATGTGGCACAGGGGTGATTGAATGAAAGAAATATTTGGTTCAACACAATTTATGGGCGGGTGGTACATGGAATTTCTTGACTTAGTTGTCTTTTCAATCAGTTAATAAGAGTTATTTTCTTATTGTATTGTATGTTTTTAACTCCCTCCTCCCACATCTACCCAAGAAACTGGCCAGTCAGGGTAATTATGTGACGAGAGAGGCTACTATAAGTGATTAAAATTCATTGGTGACCTTAAGGAAATGGAACTGATGGAACATATCAAACAAACCCATTCACATCAACAACAACACCCTCATGTGGCATGTCAGCCACTCACACATCTTGTCCATGAGTCCCACTGATGATTTAAGAATTTTAACCCCTAGTCGCTCTCATTCTATAGGCATGAAAGTGTCGAACAACCCAAATTTGATCTCATAGGCCTATGTGCCAGCGACCCCAAGATTTGAGCCACTTTTCTAGCCCAAAATCCTAGCCTCTAACTAGAACTTTCTACAACCTTTAGAATTAATCAAATACATGATAACAATGTTTATAAATCAAAAATCAACCTCAGGACTAGGCCTGAGCATCCCCAACCGGGACCGACATTCTGTCAAACACTTGGAATCAATGCAACCTATAGGTCTAGGATACAAGAGATCACATAAATGATAGAAAGAACTTATGAAACATAACCATAAGGATCACCTCCTTCTCCATTGAACTATTATACCATCAATTAGGTATTTCATCCACCCATTTAACAATTACAAGTAAATGCATGAAATAACCATGACATGAACCAGTCATTTAACCATGCTTATAAATAGCATAAAACCATATAAATATCATAGATATGACAACCATTAAATTCACATATAAGCTAGTGAAAAAACAAGAGAACTTAGCTTTTATTACTCATAGGAAAAATTGACTAGGTTTGGGACTTCCACATACCACTAGACTGTAGACATGGCTGAACCAAATCTCTCTTTCAACCAGTCGTCCTCATGCCATATTCTAAGCATGAATGTGGGATCTCATAGAACAACCAATCCAAGAACAACCAAGGGAATCCAAATGCTAAACCACCCCCACCCTCACCAAACCGTGATCACACCAAAACTGGTGCTCCAATAACAACCGAACCGAACTTGGAATGCCATCTGAAATCCATCACTATCCTTGAGGAATTTTCTGTCTCCTTTACTCTCAAGCTTTACCAAAATTCAATCCCAGATCAATAGGCTCTAAACTGAGACCAGTTACTCAAGATTTACCGCAATCCAAACCCGGATCACTATGCCCTAAATCAAGACTTCTCCCTAAAGTTTTACTGTATATCCCACCAAAGCTGGTTGAGGGATTCATAGACCTTAGGGAATGAAACTTGAGACAACCTCTACCCCGAATTTTAAAATCCATCTAGAAAACCAAAGCTCAAAAACCAAAATAAACATGCAAACACCATGGAATTTGGAAAAAAGGAAGGCTAGGCTAGAAACCACTGTCATAACCCGCAAAAACCATGCCACTGACATCAAGAACCATAAACCAACATGCAAAGCCATTCATGTAAAAACCAGCTGTTATCACTCAGGTTTTCCTATAAGTTGTGTAAGAGGAAAGTATACCCAAGGTAACCACAAACCAACCTTTTAGATGCAGAATCTAGCCAATCTGCATCCAGAGAGGGCTCTCTCTTTATGATTTATCTTTGTTCTTGGAAGGTTTTAGGCTAGTTATAGATTCAAGAGTTTGTTATGGGAAAATGGTGGAATCCACAAACTAAGGGCAAGATTGAGAGCTTTCAGTCCATTGGGCTATGGAGTCAAAGGATGGCTTTACTGGATTTTTATTCTAAGCACAAGATGGTATTACAGGGCAAGATAGCTAGACAGAGAACAATCCTTAAAATTTAAAGTGGATGGGATGAATTTGAAGGGATGAAAGGCAACTAAGAGTCTTTCACCGTGTCCAAAAGAAAGAACTGAAATGACTACAAACAAAGAGCAATGAAGAACCCTTTGTTATAGTAACCAACAATGTTTAAATTAGTAAAGCAAGAGCATTTAAGAATTCATGCTTATAACTAATTTAGAGGAAAACATCAAAAATAATAACATTTGGAAACAGAGTACAATTAAGCAAATTCTGTTTCAATCTCTTAGGCAAATTATTCAGGAATGGATATGATGGTATTATGTGTTTAATATTAGTAAAGCAAGAGCAATTTAAGAATCATGCTTATACTAATTTGGAAGAAAAAATCAAGAATAATAACTATCCAAAAAAAGACATATTAAGGAATTTGTTCCAATCTCTTTATGCGAATTATTCATAAATGGATAGATGATATTATGCGAGTGAATATACAAATTCACGAGAAAGAGAGAAACACTTATTGAACTGCTGTTCAACAACATGAATCCTGCAAACAAGTCCCTGTGCTTAAAATTCTCATCCAGCCAAAGCCACGAAAAATTTTCTAGCCGCTTTTATTGAGCTTTCAATGTTACCACCAACGTAATGAATCCCCAATGTTTCCCAAGAGTGGAGTATTTATACCATTCTAAACTAAAATATCTTGAAACAAAATCATAAATTGGTTCAACCAATCTCTCCAACTATTTACAAAATAGAACTTAATTAAGACACTCAAACTATATTTAGCACTATTTTGTTGGATAGGTGATGACAAGAGAAGAATTCGAATTTGATCCAACTCTTAGTTGATGATGAGGCATCCAAGTCACTAACTGTTTCCTTTCTTTGTGCAATCTGCTCCAACAATTCTGCAAACTTGGGGTCCAATGATATTTTTGTATTTCTCAATCCGTAATAGATATGTAAAAAGTGAAACAGGTTATTGTAGATCAATATGTTGGTGAGATGAACCTCTTTCATTTTCCTAAACTTCCTCTCCAGCTATGCATAATAGTCTCTGTAAAACAATATGTGTTAAACAGAGTTTTACAGAGTCTGAAAAATGACCTGTAAAGATGCGCGTGTATCTCTCATTATAAAATCACTGTGAAAACAATGAGATAGGTTTTTGTATATGGGTATCTTAGGAACAAAATCCTCCTTCAGTTTGGTATGAAGTATTTTGGATTGGCCAAAATACTCTCTGCAAAATGATGACTTAAACTGAAATTTTCTGCAAAAAGTGCTTTCCAACATTATTTAATATTTCCAAAACCATAATGGTTGTTAGAAAAGTGAGAGATTTTTTTGTATATGGCCCTCTTAAGAACATAAATCTCCTTCATTTGTGTAAAATTCATCTTGGATTGATCACAATATTGTCTGCAAAACTATGACTAAAATATGCAATTTCTGCAAAAATGTTCCTTCTTGTTATGTTTTTTCATCTTTTTACTTTCTTGCTCTTTTGACTGTTTTACTTTCACTTTAGACAAACCTCAATATTGGTGAAAGTATTATCATCTCTTTTTACCATTTTACTACCTTCTATATTCACTTTTACTGTTTACCTTTGACTGCTCTGTAACTTCGTTTTAACTTTCACTGACTTTTACCTAATACACTTTAACCACTGATACTCTTTAACCACTGATACTCTTTAGCTGTTATGCTTTCTAACCTCTGTTTGAATAGATTTGATAACAATCTTGGAGTAAACAAATCTTATGACTAGTATTAAGAATTTTTATCCAAGGATGTGATCTTCTGATTACCTCTTCAGGGGACAACCGAGTAGATTTTTCAAGCAATTCTTCCATAGACAAAGGAGTTAGCTCTTGATCAGGTTCAAAATGTAGCATTGTATTGATAGCTTGGGGATTAATGGGGAAAAGAAAACTCTGGTCAGGGGACATTACTGCTCTTTGAGTGGGATCATAGTTATAATGGCAATAGTGGATAATTTCTGGGAAAGCAATGACTGAGGGGATGAGATATCTCGGGAGATTGGATTCCCACAACCTAATGACATCTTGCCCCTTCGAGTAATCATCTCTGCAGCGACAATAACTCAGAAGGGGGATTTCATCAAAATGCAAGTCTTTAATCTGAAAATCTTTATCTACTAAAGGCAAATATTCTAACTCTCTGTGGGGGGCATTCAATGGAGTAACATTCAGGGTTTCTGGGGCTTCCATTTTGGTTCTTGTGGATTCAAAACGGAAGTTTCTGGGTTTTTTTCACAGGCCGGGCGCGATTTCAATTTAGATGAAGGAAATTAGCACAATTTCAGTTTCAGGGGAACAATTCACAGTTTTAAACCTCAGGGAATGATCTCAGTGATAAGATTTAATCACCAAACCAGTGGAAAACAAGGAAAACAGACTTTCTTTTGATGTTCGAAGCGCTATAGGATAAATACCTGTTCTTGGAGGAAAGCTGGCTTTTAACAGAGATCAGGCGGTAGAAGGAGGATGCTTGAACACAGGTTTGGCAGAATTCTGGAGCGAAATTGGATAGAACAGTGAATTCCAGTGAAAATTTGAATTTTGCAGCAGAAGGTGCAGTCGCTTTCAAATAACGAAAATGACACAAAAACACGCAAATTTGTTTTATTTCCAAAGTCAAAAAAGGGGTTTTTAGTTTTTCGAGGAATGAAGTCATTTCAGTACGAGCTGACATGGGGCATGGATCAAGTGGTAAGCGGTTAGTCCCTGCACCGCTTTTTGGCAAAGGTGGTATTGAGCGCGGGGGGAGCGATTCCATCAGGCGAGTGACACGTGGCTAGAGTATTATTTCAATACCACCATTCCCTCGCGCATTAAGCTTTGACAAAGGATGGGTAGCGGAATTGATACGGGGTGTAGATATGGGGAAAGGCGATCGAACCATTGAAATGACGGGGAGATGGTAGGGTGGTTATCACGCGGGCCCGGCATAATCAACGTTTTAATTAATCATCCCGGGTGGCATATGATTGGTGGATGGAAGTTTATTAATTAGTTCTGATAACTAATTAACCCCATATTTATAATGAAAAAAGGGGTTGCGGTGGGGTTTTGTTGGATGGTTGAAATGTCGGGTGGAATGCCAAGTGGATGCGCCACGGTGGCATAGGATCTTTTCCAAAGTTTTGGCTTAGAAAATAAAAATTAAGGTTTTGTTTATATTTTTGTATTAAACATATAAATCATATGTTTAAAGTTTTTCGTATATATGTTTTTATTTATATGATAAAATAACCAATATAGTTAACTTATCATAAGGGCGGGACTATTGTATAACGATATATTTAACCAAAGGGCTTGTATAGTGGGTTTTTAATGAATATTTGGGAAATAAATACTTTGGTTAAAACATAATAGAGGGTTTTTTTTGGGATATTAATTTAAAAGGAATTATATACTTAGGATAGGGCATTTTTACTAGGGATTTAGTAAATAGAGTTAAATGTAAATATGACAAAGGGACAAGGGAACTCAAAAAACTTTGCACATCTAAGAAAGTGATAATTTATGAAGTAAATTACAATATATCATCTTCAACACTTAAACTTAGAATAGTAAGTTATTTTGAGGGATTTTTATGGAAGTTTGCATGATTTTCCTAAGCAAAATGGGATTTTACTTAGGAAAAGATTGAAAGTGAATGATAATGGATAACTTCAAGTACTTAGGTCTTTTTGATCATAAGGCCAAGGGTCCAGTCCCTCCAAAAGTCAAGGAAATGCCTTGAGCCCCTTTGATCTCCAAATACCTTAGTACTTTGGGAAAATTAGTAAAAACTTAGGGAAAAAGTGATGTGGGAAGTTAATGATTTTGACTTTGCTTTCTGTGAATTCTTCAGTGCATTTTCTGCTTGAGTACTTGTGATGAAGGTAAAAGATTAAACATAATCAGCACCATCATTCATCACATAAAACTTTGCAACACCATCTACCTACCCTATCTACTTGACACTACCATTTTCTCTTCTTTATTAGGGTGCATTTAGACTTGCAAACCCTTTTCAATCTTTTCTTTTTACAAGGCAAATCTATCTAATTCTACCCTTATTACATCCAAGGGCTCAGATTAAACTGTTGAGCACCTCTTATTAACTCTACCTATCTACTTATCCGCCAAGATTAAACTGTTTGGGCAGATATTTATTCTCTAATCTACAACATGAAATTGAAATATGAGTAAGCCAAGTTTAAACAGTTTGACTTATTCATGAATTGTGGCAAAGGTTTGACAAGCTGCACACAATTGCTTTATTACAAAAATGAAATAGTAGTGGCATTTGGATTTGCACACTTTCCTTGGTCTATTTTTTGTTTGGGGTTCATTTCTTTCACTTTTTTGACCATTTTATTTTTCTTACCCTTTGATTTTTCTTTTAGGGTATACCCTCTTTACATTTTTTAATTTTTTTTTTTGGTTTTTCAAGAATATGGAACACCTTTGCTCAAGAAAAAGGTTTGAACATATTCCATAGTTTAATCAAGACAATCATGAAAAATGACACCTATTGGTATAGGAGTCTAACACTGGCTCCACTTGGGGATGGCTTTTCCTTGTGAAAAGTCAAGAACAGCAGGTCAGTTGCCTCAAAATGTCTTCAAACTAAACCATGTAATCTCCTTCTTTTGGTAGATTTATTGTATATATGATAGTGGAACTTTTGAAGCTTAGGGCCTTCGCTTCGGGCTTCAACTTCAGAAATTCACTGTCCAATCCAAACTGATGCATTTGCTATGACTGAAAATCTTGAATTGAATATAGTCCTTTTTCTACAACCTGAAATTTGATCTGCAACTTAAAACAACACACAAAAATTTTCAAACCAACTTAATGAAAAACTAGCTGAAAATTGACAACTAAAAAAAATGCTCAAAATTCTGAGCTTATTAGCACTCATTTACCTACTTTAATCGACTAAAAGTCTTATTGAATCAGGTAATACAAAAATGCCAATGAAGCCAATCAAGTAGCTGTAAAAATAAATGGATAACTTGATTGCTTATGATCAAAATTGGAAGTATGTTATGATCATGTGCCTTTATAATCAACGATAAGATGTGAAATGGAAATTGTTGATATATTTGATCCTCATAGATAAAACATGTTTGCAGATTTGAGGTAAAAATATTCTCCATATAATTTGCTATAGGATCATTAAAAGCATGATATATGTTATTTACTTCTAGGCCTTCAATGACTAATTGTTCAATTGAATTATGAATATTAGACCATGAACTTATTTCTTCAGTCTTGTGTTTGAAAGAATAATCATCTTCAATATGCAAGTCAAAAGATAGTACAATTTCCTCTTGCTTTGGAGAAGGAAGATTTTCAAAGAATTCTTTAGGATTTCGGAAATTGTATGACTGAATTTGAGAATGCAAAAGTTTGATTTCATTTTCATAATTTTCAGAAATTATATCAAGAAGCCATTTTTTAACTTGAGGAGAATATTTTCTTGATTTAAAAATAACAAAGAAAGCTCTTAGAAAATCCTCATCAAACTGAAGTTTTGATAGCTCATCCCTGAATTCATTTAAAATTTCATAAAATGAAAGATTTTCCACAAACCCTGTCATCCAGTATCACTATTAATGCTTTGGAATATGGATTATTTGGTTGTGGATTTGCTCTGAAACTTCAAGCTATGGATCTCTGATCAACAATGTCTTCATTGGAAATTGATATCAAAAGAGTCAGAAGAATGATGCTCAAATGTGCATGGAGATTTTATATTTACAATTTTCAAAAGAGATAAATTAAAAACTACTCTAAGATCTTCTCTAAAATACAATATACATTGGAAAACCATATCAATTTAGAAAGAACATAACGTCTTGGATAATAATCCAAGTTGAAAGCCTTATCTTTCCATATTGTTCTTTGAGGTTCATTCCTCCAGTGGAGTCTTGATTCTGAAATTGATTTGGAGTCGCCAGGTGGATGATTTTAACCTTTGTGTGTCTGATCCCTTTCCACCATCATAGATCAGATCTAAACCTGTAAAACAATTCTGAAGAAAAAGTTAGTTCTTTAGGAAACCAAATTTTGAATATTTTATGATTATTTTATTTTTTTTTATGATTTTTCAAGACAACTTCTATGATTTCTTTAAGAAATTTAAGATTTTTAATCAAAATTTTCTCAAAGATTTATTAAACTAGAGAGTCTGATTGAATGTTTTGAATCCAAAGTTCAGTTTATAAGCTAAACCAGAGATATACTGAAGTAGCATTTATTTACTATGCAATTGCAAAGCAAAAGCAGTTCAAAGGCTACCTGACTGATCTTCAGACTCTGTCTATAGCTTATAAATCAAACAATAGTATCAATAAAATGATTCAGATCCCCAGTATGGTCACCACTATGTTATCACTCAGGTTTTCCTAGAAGTTGTGTAAGAGGAAAGTATACCCGAGGTAACCACAAACCAACCTTTTAGATGCAGAATCTAGCCAATCTGCATCCAGAGAGGGCTCTCTCTTTATAATTTATCTTTGTTCTTAGAAGGTTTTAGGCTAGTTATAGATTCAAAGTTTGTTTTGGAAAAATGGTGGAATCCACAAACTAAGGGCAAGGTTGAGAGCTTTCAGTCCATTGGGCTATGGAGTCAAAGGATGGCTTTACTGGATTTCTATTCTAAACACAAGATTGTATTACAGGGCAAGATAGCTAGACAGAGAACAATCCTTAAAATTTAAAGTGGATGGGATGATCTTGAAGGGATGAAAGGCAGCTAAGAATCTTTCACCATGTTCAAAAGAAAGAAGTGAAATGACTACAAACAAAGAGAAATGAAGGATTCTTTATTATAGTAATCAACAATGTTTAAATTAGAAAAGCAGGAGCATTTAAGAATTCATGCTTATAACTAATTTAGAAGAAAACATTAAGAATAACCACATTTGAAAATAGAGTACAATTAAGCAAATTCTGTTTCAATCCTTTATGTAAATTATTCAGAAATGGATAAGATGGTATTATAAACTAATATAAAATTTCAGACAAAGGATAGAAACACTTATTGAACTGTAGTCCAACACATGAATCCTGCAACAAGTCCAGTGCTTTAAATCGTCATCCAGTAAGCCACAAGTAAATTTCTCCAAAATATTTTATTCCGAAAATCTGAATGTTACAGCAGAGTAATAGAATCCACCCCAAATGCTTCCAAGAGTGGAGTATTTATACAAATTCTAAACTAAAATATCTTGAAAAAAATATCAAAATTGGTTCACAAATCTCTCTAACTATTTTACATAAATAGAACTTAATTAAAGGACACTCAAACTAATGCATCTATTTGGCACTATTTTGTATGGATAGGTGATGAAAAAGAGGAGAATTCGAATTTTATCCAACTCTTAGCTGATGATGAGGCATCCAAGTCACTAACTGCTTCCTTTTTTTGTGAATTCTGCTCCAACAATTCTGCAAACTTGGGGTCCAATGATACCTTGTTATTTCTCAATCCGTAATAGATATGTAAAACGTGAAAGAGGTTATTGTAGATAAATATTTTGGTGAGATAAACCTCTTTCACTTTCCTAAAAGTTCTTTCCAACTGTGTGTAATAGGCTCTGTAAAAAGATGTGTAAAACAAAGTTTTACAGAGTCTGAACAATAGCCTCTAAAGATGTGCATGTATCTCTCAGCCTGAAATCACTGTGGAAAAACTGAGATAGTTTGTTGTAGATAGTTCTCTTAGGAACAAAAACCTCCTTCAGTTTGGTAAAATGTATTTCTAATTGGCCACACTATCCTCTGCAAAATGATGACTTAACAGGAATTTTCTGCAAAAAGTGCTTTCCAACATTGTTTAATATTTCCACAACCATAATGGCTGTTAGAAAAGTGAGAGAGGTGTTTGTAGATGGATGGCTTAAGAACATAAACCTCCTTCAGTTTTGTAAAAGTCATCTTTTATTGATCAAAATAGTTTCTGCAAAACTATGACTAAAATATGCAATTTCTGCAAAAATGTTCCTTCTTGTTATGTTTTTTCATCTTTTTACTTTCTTACTCTTTTGACTGTTTTACTTTCGCTTTTGACAAACCTCAATATTGGTGAAAGTATTCTCATCTCTTTTTACCATTTTACTGCCTTCTGTGTTCACTTTTACTATTTACCTTTGACTGCTTTGTAACTTCGTTTTAACTTTCACTGACTTTTACCTGATACACTTTAACCACTGATACTCTTTA
>APFE030464711.1:153880-214791 GCA_000404065.3 Pinus taeda | reverse complement strand
ATATTTAAATTCAAAAATTAAGGGTTATTGGGCGATTTTGTTTTTGTCATAACTTTCTCATACGTCGACCGTTTTTTGAACCGTTTGCAGGCCGGAATCAGGAGGACGAGCTCTATCCGGTCGCTTAGGTTTGAGCTAGTTATGAGCACTTCCATTTTTGAGCATTTTACGACACTCGGGACATGAGCCCCTGATCAGGTTGCATACAAATTTGTAGAAACACTTGTAGATTCACAAGCTCATGTAATCTACTAAAACAAGAGACAAGAATATACTTCTACTTTTTACACTAGAAGCCCATAAACATCGAGCAAATGATAATAAATAGAGGAAGAGAATCAAAGGCACATAACACAATAAATATATGGGGAAAGCCACAACTCAAAACCCCATTATCTATTTTCTATTAATAAGGAAAATCAAGATAAAATTACAATGCTTGTTCTCTCTAGAACAATCCAAGCACTCAACAAATTCAATCTCCAAATCATAAGCAAGCTCAAGTCGAAAGCTTAGCGAATTCACAAGCTCTCCAAGTCTCTATTCCAATGTGTAATTCCTATGAAGGTCAGCTTGTATTTAAGGGGAAATAAAGCCTCTAAAAATAGCACAATCCCTCAAGGATCAGTTCCTGATTGCAGGCACCATCAATGCAACTCAGAAAAATATAAAACAAATAGTATGCTGTCCTTGCACTCTAGTCTCAATTGGGTCTTTCTCATAATTGACATGCATGAGTTTCTGATAGTGTAATCTTCAGTTAACTAGAGTAGCACTAATTAGGTCACTAGTGTCCCAACTCACTGTTTACTCACTATTAGTTCCTGAAACTGACTGGAACTAATTTAACTAGACTTAACTCAATAAATTGAGTTAACTAATTACAAATCATTTATAACTCATCCTTAACTCCTATAAGTTAGGGAGAACATATACATGTATTCTAAAAGACTTCCAATTCGAATTTCCTAAATTAATTAAGTTAAATAAACTTAATTAATTATTTTCAAATTGCCATGAGAAAAGAATTATATTTTAATTCACAGTTTAATTCAAGGACAAATTAAATTGGAATTTCTTATTGTCATTTCTCAACAAAATTAATTTTGATGGTGCCTCCAAAGGCAACCCAGGCCCGACGAGCTTCAGCGGTGTCCTTTGTGACTCCAAAGGAACTCCATGGGGTATTTTCTCGGGCTATTGTGGCTCCACTACTAACAATGTAGTTGAATTAACTGCACTAGAGAAAGGTCTTATCGTCACTCAACAACAACATTGGAACGTGATCCACATTGTAGGAGATTCTCGACTAATTTTGCAAATGGCACAAAAGATCATCAATGGCTCAACATGTTGGAAGCTAGCCAAAATTTGGTGTTTGGAAGCCCAAATTGAATGCGTCCAACATCTTCTGGCCGACTTCAAGTACGCCTCAACAGGACATGTGCTGCGTGCAAGGAACAAAGTGATGAATTGGCTTACCAATAGAGGAATGATCAATATTCATAAGGAGTTCTCAACAGCCTTGCGAGAGGTCAAAAGCAAGGTTGACCTAGATCCAATAGAGCTCCAATCCCTACAGGACCTGCTTGAAGCAAATTTAGGTGTCCCCGATGGGGGTGACTTAATTGAAAGAACGTGTGGTGATCGGGTGGCATACGAAGCCCACCTGGCTTCCACGCACACATTGAATTCTCCTTAATGACCATGGGCATCATTAATACCTAGCAGGCATGTGTCCTTCTTGCTGGCTGCGTTGTTAAATCTCCATCTCGACCTGGGAAGCCTTTAAATGTATTGTGTTGGGCGATGAGGTGGGGGTCTATAAAGAATCTAGGTTTCAAACTGTGGTTTGCCTGACAGTAGTCATGGACCTAGGTAGGTGACAGATTTGAGGTATGGATTATTTGGGAGAAAGGCGAGGTCTCATCCTAGGAAGGCGCAATGGATCCTGGCACATTGAGGCTGGCTGCGGCACTATGGATCCGCCGAGGTCTTCTGAGTTTGTTGTTTGTGTGTCTAGTTTTGCCCATGGTGGATGAATTGTGCTCTGAGCTGCATCATTTCCTCCTCAGTCTATGTTTTGGCTCCAATTTGGTTTCTAGGTGGGAGCTGATTTAGGTCAGTTCCATCGGTATTGGAAGGGGAGGTTCTGTGACAACTACCTCCTGTTGTTCTATTGGCTTGGTGGGTCACGCAACTCTCGTTGGGAGGGGTGCAATTCGTGCAAGCTTGATTTGTGGTGGCGCGGAGGGCCTCGGGAAGTTGAAGTGTCGAGCATCCAATCCGGGGTCGGTAAGGTCTGGTAACTGGTCATATGATTTCCTATTCACTACTCATTTCGGTTCAATTTGATAGTTTCTGTCAAAAGGGAGGTTAAACTGCAGGACCCTTGGAAAGTGTTGCTCTGGTTAGTGTGGGTTTGTCTATTTGTCATTGGTCACCTGCAATTCCCCTTAGCTCGCCTCAATTCAGTGCCAGAGGGGTCGTCCATGCCGGGGAGGGGGTGTTACATAGCATTTTGTCACCGTCCTTGTACTCCCCGTTTCTCGATCCTGGAGGACCTCTACAATGACCATTATATGTTTCCCAATCATGAAGAACATGTCCCTACATCCCTCTTCATCTGCAGAACATTTCCCTCTTATATAATTTCCCAAGAATATTCCTTGAAGCTATTTTGTCAAGACCATCGCTAGTGGTTAGTTCCTTCCCTGCGCTGATTTGCAAAGTTTAAAACTAGGACTAGCGCCGAACAGTGCAAGTGAGCCATTCATCTCCCACGCCGACCCTCTTTTGGCAAGTTTTAAAAAATGTAGTCGCAACTTCTAGGTCTAGAAGCTTCATGAATAGAAGTCTGGTAAATGGTTGAGCAAGATAGAGCTGAGAGAGACTGTTTGGGCTCCTTTCCCCTATTAAAATGGAACAAACCCAAAGGGATAAGGCCTATCCCACCATAATAGGATCCATTTCCCCTCTATCAAAACTATATAAACTCCTCATTTTACAACCTTAGCTAATGAAAGGGCTCAAATAATCTGCAAATCTTGAGAGCCGTATTGAGATCCTTAGCCTTTTAGTTTGTGTGTGAAGGGAGAATTAGCTTATAGTATATGGTTTGGAGTAAAAGGAAAGAGGCCTTGAAGTTCCATTGTTTTAAGGGTGAATCATGAGATGCTTATAGTGGTGCTGGAACCCGAACATGCCAAAGGGAACCTCTAACGTCAAGGCTCTTGTTGTATTTCTCTTTGAAGTTTATATTAATACAACTAATGGTTTATTTCCTATATCGTGCGTAATATTACATTTGATAGCTTAAAACTCTTTGACCTTTTAAGTAGATTGAATTTGATTTTATGATATCACATTTGATGTTGTTTCTTGCATGTTTGTTTCAGGTATTTGAATGAAAGGAACGAAAGGAAGCTGGAGTAAGGAAGCAATATCATCACCAAGTGGATTAGCGCTATAAGAGGTAGGCCCTCTTATTTGATTCTAATCTAAGGAAATTTACATTAGATTGTCTTGTTTGCGGCTAGACCCACTCTCTTGGGCTAGAGGGATTTTCTCTGTTCGTAGAGAGGAAACTCCTACTCCATAAATTGGCGACTCCACTAGGGATCCATCCTTCTCTTTGGATTGTTTGCATTCATGATTTGTGACAACTTTTCTTGTTTCACTCTTTCTTTTTGGTTTTTTGTGCTCTACACTCGTTGCTACCTAGATTCTTGAATTTAGAGTGACAGGTCTGGTGTTGGAGAGGTAAATCCCCTCTACGGATAGAGGCGATCCCTACTAGCCCAGAACGGGTCTAGCAAAAATCAAACAATGCTATCACGCAAGTTCCTAATTGCAAATAAAAGGTAGGTGATGAAGACCTACTTGAGATCCAACGCTTTAGTTTGTAGAAGAGATGTCGCCCACGTTCCTTTTCCTTGGCCGGTTACGATCCTCCACTATCCGCGTGAATGGACACCTACACACAAAGAGAACAACACAAACACAAGCGTGAAATCTAATATATGCAATTATACATCAGTCAGGAAGGATATAATTCAACATCAACCATTACAAGTACAACGAGAATGGAACCATAATGATAGTCATCTATTATTAATAATCAACAAAGGAGAATACAACCAGGGTCCTGATGTCAAGTCCTCCTTTGGCTGGGTGCTCAGCTACACAAGTCTTGCAAAAGCTTGAAGGGGTGAGGGACAAGCTCTCTCTCTCTTTAGTGAAAAAGTCTCCTTACTTAGGTAAAGCCTTATGGATACAAAGAAGGCTTCTTGCAACTCCAATCTTTTGATATCTTCCTTTCAGCACAAGTATTGCCACTAGAATCAGAACTATCAGAACTAGCTTGCTCAAGCCATGGAGACAAGCTTTTATAGAGGAAAAGGAAGAGATAAGGTCAATCACAACAGTAATGGATTTGGATTTATCACTTGGAAACTTCCATGGAATGGTGGCAAACTACTTTCCATCCAAGGATATTCAAAGCCAAACCATCCTCACTTAACTTGGAGTCAGTTGGTGAATGAGTTGGACAGAACCTTTGAAGGTTTGATTAGTTCAAAACTTTTCCCAAAATGGTTGGCGCGATTGCAACTCTGGGACAGAGCGCTAATGGCGTGCCCTTTCAATAGGATTTTCCCCATTGGCGCGGGCATAAAACAGGGCACCAACGCTAATGCAAAAGGGTTGTTTTTAAGGGCAATGAGCAGGAGATGTATTAAGGGCATATGAAGCTCATGTTTAGAGGTGAATAATGCAAGTGGTTTCAAGTCTTGTCACTTCTCACAAGTCCGAGAATGTGGTCTCCAAGGTGCAGGAGAGGGGTAACAGGGACGGTGACAAACGGTGACAAATTACTGTGTAACAGATGCCCCCTAAAGCATGAGGCCCGAGAGAGAGAGGGGTGAAGTGCTTTACAAGAACATGTGTGACTGAAACACTGCCGCTGGAGAGCCTGCGAAAAGAAGTACAACTGATATTTCAAGTACATGATATATATGTGGTATGGGCGTAGCCATCCGTAACAGAGTATAAAAACTGGATACCCGGCATGGACGCAGTCATCCGATGAGGATCTATGAATGGACTCAGGTATGGTCACAGCCATCCAATGAATGAGTCATGTAATGATTTACAATAATCCACAAAATGAAACCCGGATCTCAATATGCACAATCCGGGGTCTTGCGCTCCAACTCGACCCGAGCACAGTACAAGTTCAAGCATGTGAATATAGGAGTTGAAGTCGAACATGCATGAACATCGTCTGATTACCAGTCAATGATGAAAACTGTTAACAGACGCGAGAGGCGCCACCAATAATGACGATGGTCCTCAAGGTACTATAGGTACAATCCACGGCGTGTGAATCAATGAGCTGGTGTCGAACACCCATAGAATCATCCGATCGGAGGCCAATGATGAAAACCTCACGTTGAACACAAAGAACCTGCCGTTGAGGCATGCAGGCTCCAAGGTACCTGAAGGGAGTCTCTAGGTCACCTTCTTGGATAATGAGTTGAAGTCGACAGGAAGTGATCTTGATCGAAGGTGGGCCATAATGTTTCCCACATCATCGACACGAGACGGAGAGAGACAATATGTTTTGTGTGAGATATCAGAGGGAGGTTGAGTATTCTTGCAGAGGCCAACTTCTCTTGAACATATCGGCGGCACAATGACGGATTTGGCAGTATTTGAGGTCAAATGATCAGGGGTCATGATGACTAGATGATGAGGAGATGAATGGTAAAATAGGATAACCCAAACCCATGGAGGCAAATGTGAAGCGAGATGAGATGTCCCCACCCAGACACGAATGCAGAAAGTGCCATGTTCAAGACCGACATACTGCCGATGATGACGATTATGATTCCTTTATTCCCCCACCATTTCTGGCGAGTACCCCGGTTATTTTTGGGTGGCAAGCTTGATGGGGATAGAATATGCTTGAGGAGCGTCATTTCGACGAAACCCAATGTCATTAAGTTTTAACGAGTCTGACAAAGGAAGAACTCGGCGTCTTTTCATGTTTAGAGAGTTTGAAAAGACGGCAAAAAGAAGACTCCAGAGGTGTCCTTTTTCATAAAGTTGTGTCTCTCGAGCCCAAAAAAGTATAAAACAATGCTCGAAAGAACCACCTGATCATTACGACAGAGGAGTACTTTTCGTGAATAGTGACATTGATCTGAAAAAGTAAAAAAGCGACCGATATCACGTCGTTTCGTTTCCATTAACGACCCTGAAACGACAAGGGTCCGACAATCTTTTCATTCTTTATATGGTCGGAAAAAGAGTTTAAAAATGACCGCCTCTTATTTACGTTTAACGAGTCAAGAGGAATAACTCAACAATCTTTTCACGTTTAGTGAGTCAGAAAAGAGCTAAAAGATGACTCCATAGTGACTTTTTCGTGTATTTACCGAGTCCGAAAAAGTATAAAATACAACTCGTTTCACCATCGAAGTTGCGTAAAATACCTGTCACTGCACAAGAAGTAAACGTAAAACCCATTTTCGACCAAAAATACATTAAAATATTCAAAAATAACCTTTTTAAACCAAAAAATGAGTTAAAAAGCTTATAAATTACTTTTACCATTTACCTCTTGAGGAGTGAAAAGAGTCCATTTGGGAGGCAAACTTCAGGCGGCGATTACGACCAATCCGTGCAACCATTCGCGACCTCGTCAGCTCCAGGTAAGAGGCGCTTCCCTTAGCCCCATTTTTATACCATTTTTTATTCATTTAGTTCCTGATTGAGCCCCAGCAAGGGGGAATTTCAAAATTAGGGCTTCGCCCCATTGGTGTGGGTATCCAGCACGGACCCACGCTAATGGGGTGAAATACCCAAGGGAGCCGCGCCATTAGCGCGACTGTTTTAAGAACAGTCGCGCTAACCGCGCGACCCAAGTTTTTACATGTTTTTACCCATTCAAATTGAAATTTCTCTTGATTAGAATTTGTCCAATGTCCTAATAAAGGTAAATTTGTCCTTGTGGGTGCATGAAACAGGTCAAAATGGTGCTAGAATGGAAAGAGAGAGAACATGACATTGTGGATGCTTTAGCCATTGAGGATGAAGGGTGCATGAACGCCCTGAGGGATTGTGGCCTTAAAAAATTCTTCCTCACATCATACATGCGGTCGCAACCTGAGTTGCTCTAGTTTATCATTGATGCTTGGGACGTAGACGATCAAGTATTTCGTCTGCGGAATCAGACCTTAGAGCTCGAGGTCGCTGATGTATACTTAATCACGGGAATGTCACAGAGAGGGGCGGTTCCTATTCTGACTGGTAGTAGACCTTCTGGGGAAAAGGTTGGTGAAGTGAAAGCTCGAGTGTGCCCGGAAGCACAATTCGGGCAGCAGAGTGCTAAGGTGTTAATCAACACCATCCGGGATTTGACTCTGAAAGCCATTCTCATCACCATCACACGTGCAGCTGGGGTACAGGTGCCCCACGAGGCTAGCAAGAACCACCTGATACTTGGGAATGAATGCCTCAGTCCGACCATTTTTAACTGGGAAGCAGCTGTGACTACTAATATTAAGAGGCAACTCACAAATTGCAAGCGAGCGGAGACGAAATAATTTGCATATGGTTTGATCGTGGTATCGTTCTTCCTAGAACGAATACCACTCTTCCAGATTCAGAGAGGCGTAGTGGCAGATCCATTGCCACAAGAGCCTAGAATGGCTCGCTGGGCAGCATTGATGCCCAGAGGAGGAGGAGGCTAGGAGATGTCATGGCATCCCGAGTTCTTCATATGGCTCCATCGACAGCTGATCGTGATCCAGGATTGGCCGTATGCAGGGACCAGTTTCATGGGGGACCCAGACCTTCCGCTACCAGAGGGGGAGGAATGGGAGGAGGAGTTAGATATGAACTCCTTGATTTTAATGTTTTTCATTTTTTTTGTCTTTTTTTAATACATGCATGTTCTAATGATGATTATATGTGTATGCAGATGTGGGCCCAGAGCGACCATCCGGGATATCCCCTACAGCGCGAAGAGGCCAACCCGCAGCCGACCCTCAGGCAGGAGGTGTCGTGGGGGAGGAGCTGATACAGAATCTCGAGGGGCTTGCCTAAGGGATTCCTGGTTATGCCAGATTGGCATATGTTCCTTCGATTACCAGAGGCATACAGTAGGGGTGCCGACTCACGTCCACCGTCTGTTGAGACAATTGGTGCGAGCGGTGATGTGCTATCATGAGCACCACCGTGCTTAGACTCCTAGGCTTTGTTTTCTGCATATTTTTTGAGAGAAACGTGTCTCAGATGTACGGAGAACACAGACTCTATCCAGACATGTACATTCTATTTTTTGAGTGCCTCAGTGCGCCACACGATATATATATATATATACATGGTGTTTTGGTTTATTGTATCTTATGCTTCCTGTATCATATTGATTTACATATTATGCAAATGTCTGTCCAATACATAGTTAGCTAATGCATCGGTTATTGCATTAAGTCTTCTTGGAATGTGATGATAAGTAATGTAATCAAAATCTCTTTCCAATAAATTAACATGTAAATACAACCTTAAAATGCGATGATCTCTGACGGAATATCATCCGTTGAGCTGGTGGACTACAAGTTGAGAATCTAAGTTTACAACCAATACGCGGATTCCAAGGTTAATTGCCTCGGTTAATAATTCAATTACAACACTATATTCAGCCACATTGTTCGTTGTACAACCCAGACACACCCCTTGAATATCTACTAACTCACCATGAGGATCGTAGATCACCCATGCCGCAGATGACAGATTAGGAGTACTGCAGGAAGCACCATCAGCGAAACCAACGTAAGGCGATCCAGACATCTGTTCAAGAAGCAAAAGACACAATAAGAGGCAATCACGCCTACACACTGAGATAAAAACTAAATAAACACGCACACACACAACACACTCTTAAAATAATATGCATGTACAAAAAGGGAAGAGCTCGCATGGTACTTGATTCAAGTCAAGCCCTTTTCAGGGCTTTGCCTTATCGCACTGATGCATAACCGGCCTAGATAATGTAGGCATCGCTCGGCCTGATGTATACAATGATCAATGGCACTGATGATCTGCCCATGCCCCCTGGCTGACCGAGGTTTACAAGCTAGAGGATCAGTGCCCCCATTGGCGGAGGGACCGAGGGTTGCAACAGAGTGCAATGAAGGATCAGAGCGAGCCGAAACCAAAGCAAGTGAAGCAAGGCTCGGAGGTGGGAGGGAGAACACACCCATGAGGGTAGGTTCCTTGAAAAGCCCAGCTCCCACACTCTCAAAAGGAATGGTATGTTCAACGAAAGGGATATTCCCCTCAGAAGAGGAGGCGAAGAAGGAAAGCTAGTCAACCGTGACAATTTTCCCTTGATGAGGGAAACGAATGACACGGAAGATGGATGAAGCCACGACACGCATGGCATATGTCCAACTCCGGCCCAGAAGGAGGTTATATGTGAGATTCGCGTCAACGACCTCAACTTCTACTTCCACGGTCTTCCCTTCTAAGGTGATTGGTAATCGTTGAAGAATACCATAAGGACGGGATTCTCTCCCATCGAAAGCTTCCAAGGTCGTCGGAGACTGGCTCAGAGTGGGGGACCCGATCGCTTTCCAACAAGCAATAGACATAATGCAGGTTGATGCACCTTCATCAATAACTGTACGATGGATCGTTTTGGAATTGATGACGACTTGAATGAGAAAAGCGATCTGATGAGGCAGTCGAGGAACATGGCTCTCTAGGTCGAAGGTAATCAGATCCGAATCCGCTGGGTCGATGCCACCGATGGCCGATAACAGGGACTTCCTCTGGGGGGGGCAGCTCTGAAGAACCTCTAAGGCGGACATAGTCGACGGAGCCTGCACTAAGTCCTCTACGATGCTATAGTGTTGGGCAGCACGAGCATTCGGATTGTAAGAAGATCTTCTAAGTACCCCTTTAGGAGGGGGTCGGATTGTCGTCTCAGTACTCAGTCTCTCCATATGGAGGGGACCAGAGCTGGACGAAGGAGCACTTGAGAGAACCTCTGGCTCCTTCCTGGCGGACGACGGATACTCCTTTGCTCGAGTCGTTACATGAACGGGAATAGATCCAGCCATGAAGACTTGGGAACCGAAGGGAGAAGAAGACAAATCAGCCACCATTTGAGTTTGCTGAGAGGGAAAAGGTTCTTTAAGAACCGCAAGAACCCCAGGAGCACCCTTTAACAAACAACTAACTTCGGACCGCCTGGGGCAGTCCTTAGTATAGTGATTCTCCTCACAAATGAGGCAAGGATACTTGGGTTTGCGCTTAGCTCCTTACTCGGCTGGAGGTTTGGAGGATTCCTGTTTAGGTTGCTCGGATTTATTTTTTCCTTTTCCCTTTTTCTTTCCTTTCGAGGCCTTGCTCGCCGTGGTGGACTGGACGGTGTTGACCTCGGAAGTGTTACCAGAATTTGAACCACCCTGAGAAGTGTTTTCATTAGATGCACTCGTCTTTTGCTTCCCAGGGTTTGACGATGATTTTTTAGAGGCCGGGTTTACAGAGCCAATGACTCCATCGACAGATGGCTTTGGCGGAGCCTTGGATGTACCGGGCGTTGGGGCGTCCGGAAAATACTCATACAAGGTACCAGATTGAGAGTAAACTAAGTCCAGGTACTGAGCGCGCGCGATTGCTTGCTCTTCAGTCACACAGGCTCCCATAGCAATGTCCCGTGCAATCTTGGGGACAAAGGAAGTCGTAAACCAGTCGGTGAGGAGTTGATCAGGAATCCAAAACTTGATCAACCTGCAACGCCTTCTCCATTCATGTATATGATCGGAGATATGTGTAGTTGTATCCTGCTTAAGAGACGTAAGGAGGTGAGTCCCTGTCTCGTACCAAATGGGTAACTGAAAGTGAGTAAGAAATGCCATGGCCAACGAATTAAAATCTTGAAATGACGCTCGGGTCAATGCAATATACCATTTAGCGGCAGAACCAGTGAGAGTCCTCTGAAAGAGGCGAAGTCGAATCGAGTCATCGAGCCATGAATTAGACGAACACCATAAGTGATACGTCATCACATGAGCTTGAGGGTCCTCTCCTGCTTTTCCATCAAAATTGGGACAATCACTAGGTATCTTAGTTGGAACTGGTGGCCATTGTGGATTATGTAAAATGGGATCATTTGTTAACTTCGACACATCGGGCAGTTCCAACGTCGCTAGAAATGGTAGCTGTAGGTTAAAGGACATTTGTCCCGGATATGAGGTAGAGCCAGAATTCCATCCACTTCCTGTTTGCCCCCACTGGCCTTGTCCCGATGGACCAGCTCCAAAAGGGCCCTGTCCAGAAGGATTTTGTCCATAAGGGTTATTTCCAGAACCGGGTTGTTGATACTGGTTCCGCCCCCCAGCGCCCCATTGGTTACCATACTGGCCAGCAGGTTGTTGATAATTTTGATAAGGGTTTCCCTGCGGCTGCTGGTAATTTTGATACGGGCTGGGATTGATACCCACCTGAATAAGGAGGTTTGGATTGGTACCCACCTGAATAAGGAGGCTGGGATTGGTACCCACCTGAATAAGGAGGTCGGGATTGGTACCCGCCTGAATAAGGAGGCTGGGATGGTACCCGCCTGAATAAGGAGGCTGGGATTGGTACCCGCCTGAATAAGGAGGCTGGGATTGGTACCCACCTAAATGTTGGGCCATCTGGCCGGAATTTGTCCAGGTCAGATCTGAGACGGCCCCGTTCGCCCAGAAGGTCGAGCTTTCTGAGCGAGGGGTTGCCCTTGCGCGATCGAAGATTGTCCTTGTAGACAAGATGGTTGCTGAGCGGTAGGTTGGCCTTGTTGTGAGTAAGGCTGGCCCCCTTGCCCAGAAGGGTGGCCTTGCTAGTTTCCGGGTTGACCTTGCTGACCGTAAGGTTGTCCCTGATTCCCATAGGGTTGCCCCGAAGGGTAGCCCTGTTGGGTCCCGGGTTGTCCTTGCTGAGCATGGGTTTGTCCCGAGTTTCCGGAAGGTTTCCCAAGATACGTGAAAGACGGAACACTAGAGGCTAAAGGTTGTCCGTGATGGGGTTGTCCTTGCAGGCCTCCTTGTTGACCTGGGTAATTCTGGCCATAATACTGCTGCCCATGATTAGGCTGCGAGTAAGGTTGTTGACCCTGGTATGGTGGTCCTTGAGATGGCTGTCCTTGACCCTGATGGTACTGGCCACCACCATATCTGGCAGTACCCCAAGCCACGTTCAATGGAACGAAAGTCTCAACATAACGCTCTTCAGGCAAGGAGGTATACAAATAATGATTCTCACGATCATAATAGGGGCCTTGCCCACCTGGGTTTTGGACATTATGCAAGTACTGGGAATATGCCTCCTCTGCCGTCATGGGATCGGGAGGAGGAGGGGCACCACTTGCGGGGTGGACAACTCTAGCAATATGTGTCGATTTACCACTTTGTACTAGACCTCGAGATGGGCCTGCAGCAGAAGTGACAGCAGAAGATGTTGTAACGGCACTAACAACTGGAGTTGATGATGCGACACAGACGGTCGGATTGGTTGCGACTGTTGTAACAGCTGTATGGTGAACTTCAGAAACAAACGGTCCTGTGGTAGGGATGATGTTTTGATCCCACATAGAAGAGGAAGCCGCAGATTTCATAGCATCCCTCAGAGATCTATAGCGCACCGGCACCGTGATACCGAGAGGTGTAACGGTGTAGGGCGTAGAGATGATTGGGGATGTAGCCGAAATGGGAGTATCAATACTCGACATAATGGGTGTCCCACTCGACATAGGAGATGTACCCTCCATATCGGAAGAAGCCATCGGAGATGCAACACCAACATGAGTGGTGGGAAAGTCCTCTTTAGAGGGTTCCCAAACAGGGTTCCAAAACAAGTCGTAAAGCTCGTCCTCTGGAGCTTGAGAGTTCAACGGTTGGATACTCGGAACAATAGGAAGAGCGTCACAAACCGGTGTCTCAGGGGCAACAGAAGATGGAGACCCTTGGTCACTTGGGACAGGATACGGAGTCGATGGATCCGCCAGGATGATCAAACAAAGACCCTAAGCAAACTAACGATAAAAGTCCCTACTCAAAACTAAACGCAAACAAGATCTACCAAGGTAAATGTTATCGTGGCCGAATACATTTTTATGACATTAGGACACAACTTGACCTTTTCATGTTTTAAGAGCCGAGAAAAGGACAAAATATGACTCTAGTCGCCTTCGAATGTTTTAAGAGCCCGAAGTTACAAATGCTCAATAGAGCCTTTTCTTTTACAGAGTCCGAAAAGGATCAAAAAGTGTCTACTCTAGAGAAACTAGGCAAGGGGTTTACCAGACAATCCGTAAAACTGCTTATACACCTTGGCAATCGTATGAAAACCAAGGACTTTCCATACTGCAGTCAATCTTCCCGAATGCTGTGTTCGGTGCATTCAGTTTGTAAGGCGGCAGACACGGCTTCCTATGGATCAAGGATGCAAACCTAGTGGAGTCTCCCCATATATACACGACTGTACGTGGGAGCCCAAGTTCGTACTAGACACACATCGAACCACACCCAGGAGGAATCACCCAACCTTAATGTGAGAACAAAGGTGACTAGGTTTAACGACGCCAGAGCACGTCTCTAGCCTAGACCTCTAGAATGTTTGCGTTATGTTCCAATGCGTTTTTAAGTTGATTCGGTTTATTTTATGGTTGATCTTTAGTTAAGTTTCAATTTCAGGTCCTACCGTATGTGATCTTTCACAATTTCCTAGATGCAAGCTACATGCCAAAGAAAGCCATTTCGTTCGATGAATACTAACTACGAGAAGGTTAAGAATTTCAATCAAACAAAATGAACACAATCAATCAAACACCCTAATGCAGCTAATGGCAAATAAACAAAACTTTTTTCTTTTCAATAATGCAAATAACGAAAAGTTCTATTCCATTCACTATTAAATGCAAAAGAGATTATTTGATTTTCCTCTCTATAAGCACAATGCACTAGAATGAATTTTGAAAGATAACAACACTGAGCAAAGAAGGAAATTCACTCAATGAAGACACAATGAAATCCCAAGACACTAAAATAGTTCTCCAAATCTAAAGGAAAACAAGGCTTTGTACGAGCTATGTGATCTAAGCTCAAACAAGGCTAGAATGAAATCCAAGCAAACAAGAGAAAGTCACTCAGAAATCAATCAAAACACTTCAACAATCACTTAAAAAAGTGCGAAAAGAAATCACAAGGTTAACTGGATGATCAAAGAACCCAAAAACTCCCACGGGAGGCTCGACACACACGGCCACTAGATGCCCTAGGGTTGAGGTGTGAAATCGATGGAAAGAGGCAAACAACCGAAGGACAAAGGTTGAAAACCAGTCAAACAGGGCTTGAACACACTCCAGCAACTGAAAAAGAGGTGGCAAAATGCAAATCCAAGCTGAGAAAGCAGGCAAACAAGTGGACTAAAAAACTAAAAGGCCTGGCGCGATTGTCAGGCTGCAACTTGCGTTAAACAGGGATTGGCGCGGGTTGTCAGTTAGCAAGAAGGGCCACTAGCGCGACTGTGAAGGAAAAAACCGCGCTAACAAAGTTTGCCAATTTCAAAAGAAAAATACACAGTCCAGGGCTTGGGTCACAATCTCAAAGCAAGTCAGGAAGCAAGGAGCTGCAAGAAATTCAATTCCAAAAGCTTATATAAGCAAGCAAACAAAAGAAAACCAAAGAGGCAAGACAAACTCCAAATTGTTCAGTTAGAAAACCAAACCGAAGATTGACTAAAGCGGCTTTGATCTACTTCACTACTACAAAGCAATAGTGTTTCGAAGGCTATCTGGTCGTGTTTCAGACTCCGTCTAAGTTTACAAATCAAACAATAAGCTAAAGTCCCCAGCGGAGTCGGCAAATTGTTGGAGAGGTAAATCCCGTCTATGGATAGAGGCGATCCTTACTAGCCTAGAACGGGTCTAGTAACAATCAAACAATGCTATCACGCAAGTTCCTAATTGCAAATAAAAGGTAGGTGATGAAGACCTACTTGAGATCCAACGCTTTAGTTTGTAGAAGAGACGTCGCCCACGTTCCTTTGCCTTGGTCGGTCACGATCCTCCACTATCCACATGAATGGACACCTGCACACAAAAAGAACAACATAAACACAAGCGTGAAATCTAATATATGCAATTATACATCAGTTAGGAAGGATATAATTCAACATCAACCATTACAAGTACAATGAGAATAGAACCATAGTGATAGTCATCTATTATTAATAATCAGCAAAGGAGAATACAACCAGCATCCTGACGTCAAGTCCTCCTTTGGCTGGGTGCTCAGCTACACAAGTCTTGCAAAATCTTTAAGGGGTGAGGGACAAGCTCTCTCTCTCTTTAGTGACAAAGTCTCCTTACTTAGGTAAAGCCTTATGGATACAAAGAAGGCTTCTTGCAACTCCAATCTTTTGATAACTTCCTTTCAGCACAAGTATTGCCACTAGAGTCAGAACTAGCTTGCTCAAGCCATGGAGACAAGCTTTTAGAGAGGAAAAGGAAGAGATAAGGTCAATCCCAACAATAATGGATTTGGCTTCATCGCTTGGAAACTTCCATGGAATGGTGGCAAACTACTTTCCATCCAAGGAGATTCGAAGCCAAACCATCCTCACTTAACTTGGAGTCAGTTTGGTGAATGAGTTGGACAGAACCTTCGGAGGTTTGATTAGTTCAAAAATTTGCCCAAAATGGTTGGCGCGATCGCGACTCTGGGACAGAGCGCTAATGGCGTGCCCTTTCAATAGGATTTTCCTCATTGGCGCGGGCATAACACAGGGCACCAGCGCTAATGCAAAAATGGCTATTTTTTAAGGGCAATGAGCAGGAGATGTCTTAAGGGCATATGAAGCTCATGTTTAGAGGTGAATAATGCAAGTGGTTTCAAGTCTTTTCACTTCTCACAAGTCCCGAAATGTGTCCTCCAAGATGCGGGAGAGGGGTAACAGGGACGGTGACAAATGGTGACAAATTACTGTGTAACAAACCTAGCTACATGCTCTTGCATCTTCGGCCAATACACATGCCTCTGCAAGTTAGCCACAATTTTCTCTACACCAAATTTCCTTGCAACCTTGGAGGTGTGAGCCTCTCTCATCAGCTACAATCCATCACCTTTAGGAACACATAGCTTATCCAACATGTCAAATAATCCATCCTGAGGATGGTAGTCAACCGTGATATCACCATCGTGGTCATGAGTCTAACTCTACAACTATAAATAAACCTCCTTGAAGTCCTCATTTTCACAGACCTTTGGAAGTTAAATTATGCGTGTGCACATGACACCTTTCCTAAGCCATTTAAGGATGAGATGTTAGAAAACATTGGTAGATAGGAATCTTATTCATTCGCTGATAAATTCTCTAGATACCATCATATGAATAACAATAAAGAGTATCAAAATAAGACTACCTTTCCAATCGGGTGGGAATGTTTTCAATAAATAGTTATCCCATTCTAATTGAAGAATGCACATGCTATTTTCTCACACATTGTGGTTGCAACATTTAACGAAATTTATTCATAAGTTCTTGGAAGTTTACTTGGATGATTGGAGTGTGTTTTGTTTGTTGAAGAAGAATATTGAGGTGCTCTAGCTAATGCTAGACATGTGTAAACAACTGCAAATTTCATTAAATATAAATAAATATATATTTTGTTCACCTTTTGATATTTTGTTGGGACATGTCGTTTGCAAGCAATCCTTACTAGTGGATCCTACTAATTTTATCGTGATAATGGGCTCGCGACTGCTCACATTAGTATGAAAACTATGGTATACCTTGCATCATATAGGTTAACATCAGAAGTTTATCCAAGGATACAGTCAAATCACTGCTCTTATGGAAATGTTGTTGAAGAAAGGAACCAATTTTTAGTTTAATGATGAATATTAGAAATATTTAGACACATTGAAGGTGAATATAGTGATGCCACCAATTTTGGTATTACCATATTGGGAGAAGGATTTCCAAGTGCATGTTGATTCTTCTTTGATTGCACTACATGTGTTCTTAACCGAGCTTGACGAGCAAGAGATTGATCATCCCATTTATTGTGCGAGAATGAAGTTGTCAGTGGTTGAGCATAACTATACCATTAAAAAAAAGAGAATGATTAGCATTGGCATATACATTTAAAACATTTATGCATTAGTTTATGTGCAATAACTTTAAATTGTACATGAATCATTTTATGCTAAAGGAGCTCATAAAAAATCTCGTGTTGGAGGGGGGAGAATAATTTACAAATGGGTACTCTATTTCCAGGAACACAATTTTCGAGTGGCTTTCAAGCCTAGTAAAGAAAATGTAGGTCTTGATCATTTGTCGTAGTTGATATTGGGAGAGGATGCGAAAATTTTGGAGGAAAATCTACGAGATCCACAACTTTTTGCTATGACCTTCTTGGATGAACATTTTGTAAAAGTTATAAGATTTCTAAATACAAAGATGGAAGTAGAGGACTATACTGTGGAAAAAAAAATAGCTAGTGGTAAACATGGCTAAGTACCAGTAAATTGCAACTTCCCTATATAAGATAGGCACATATGGAATTTTTGTCTAGGTGTGTATTGGAGCATGAATGACTTATGGTTTTAACAGAAGCACATATAAGTGTCGTAGGAGGACACTATGTAGGATGGGCCACAACATAGAAGATATTATGCAAAGTACTATGGTGGTCCACCCTACATACTAATGTCGAGTTTTGTAGGACCTATGATGTATACTAGTGAGTAGGGAAGCCTTCTCAAAGAGACAACATGCCTTTGGCACCCCAGTTCACTTTGAAGCCATTAGATAAACTGGAAATTGATTTCTTGGGCCCAATCGACCCACCCATAAGAATATATAGAACACAATACATATTCACTATGACTGATTGTCTAACTAGATCGGAGGAATTCACACTAGTAAAAAAATTCCAACGTAGAGAAAACTGCACATTTTTTGTTTGACTCGTAGAGGTAGCTACTAGAGATATCCAAAAGGTAGAGGAAGAATTGGGTGAAATGCTCAGCGATGGCAATCAACTCATCTACTTCCTGAATCGCAAGAAGAGACATGAGATAAATGAGCTTCATGTAAAGGATAGGAATGAAGCCATCCTAGAAGTCAAAAAGGTCCTTTCCAAAATAAACCTCATGGTTAACTTAGAAGAAAAATGCCATAACATGCAAGTGGCCATTGAGAGGTTTATGGCCAAATTTCAAATTTTAAGGGATAAAGGCCTTCCTAGTCCTACGGTCATTCATGATAAACTCATGACCCAATTGGACTACACAGATAAACTAAGGAATTTGGCTAAGGAACAAGCAAGTACATTAAGTCTCAAAGCTTTCCATATAAGGAAAGTACTATATGACACTTTTGTAAACTTATTCTTTTTAGATCATGAGGTGAAGCATTTGTTTGTCACCAAGCCCAACTTTGCTAAGTACGCAAAAGAAGACGAAATATACAGAACAATGATAAAGGCAAAGTTACGTGAGGATGAATGGTGGGAAAAAATGACAGATTTACTATAAGTTACCACAGTAAATCTAAAGACAGTTATATGAGTTAGGTGAAAGACAGATCAACAGGGTCAAAGAGTAGCACGATAAATAGTACCAGTGAAAGGTTAAAGATAAAGATTATTTGAGCGTACAAATATCGATCGGCTTAAATGGCTCAAATTCAACTGCAACAACCAACACTACCACAATAAGAGGGAAAACATGATGCAGAATCCCATCTTTCCCTACCTTCATGCTTGAAGATATTTTGATTCCCTAGATTAAATCTCATATTGTTATGAGATATTTTGTAAATATTTTTTGTGTCAATACTTCATATTTCAAAGTATTTAGGGTGGATTCAAAGACATTTTTGTAGACTTTTCTCTCAAATCAAAGTCTTATTGTATCAAAAAAATGGATTGGCTTACTCGATCATGGAATAAAGCTCAGATGTTTTTCAATATTCTTGTGTAAAGCGAAAATCAAATAAGTATTCTCTCATGTGTATTATTGTTTTTCCTTATGTTTCTTAATAATCATATGTGTTCTATGAAATATGAATGTTAAACTAGGAATGATATTTCAAAACTGGCTTAAATGCACTCTCTCTTGACTGTTTACATTCTTAATGTTTTATGTTTACATTCTTAATGTTATATGCTAAAATATCTTAGCTAGAGAATTCTTAGCTGCTCCTTAGCTTCCATAGTTTTACTTTTTGGTCTATGTTGCAAAGGATCCTTAATCGCCCTTTGTTGATGATCACCCTTTGCTCCTCATTCTGAACCCGGTCGAAGGATTCTTAAGTGCCCTTCACCCTGGTTAGAATCATTCCATCGATAATCCCTTGAAGGTTTTCCTTTTTCTTTGCTAGCTTGCCATGTGAACATTCCCTTTAATGATGTGATCGAGTTAGCTATCCTTTTATTGACTCCATAGCCCAATGGTTTGAAGAAGCTAGCTCTATCCATCTATTCCTAGAATTACACCACCCAATCAAAATCAAAACCTTATGAACACTAAGAACTAGCGTAAAATCCTCACCCAAATAAGATTAAATTATAAAGAGAGAGCCCTCACTCAACTTAGGTTGGCTAGAACCTAAGTCTAAATATTGGTTTGTCATTACCTCAGATTATTCCTTGTTTTGATAACTTCTAGGAAAAACTTCTGAGTGATAACATGTAGTCAAAACTCTAAACCCTAAGCTTGAAAGCATTTAGAGTTGTTAGAATGCTTGAATATACTAGAGACATACTTAGTCATTTTGTGGATGAACAACAAAGGAAATTAAATGTTTGGAGAAAAATTAACTGAGTTTGAGAGTATAATGAATCAATAAACCTTGACAACTAAATTTGTGGCTATACAAGATCGATTCGACCAAGAAGATGCACCTACGAAAACATGTAAGAACCAAGATGCTAAAGAATTGATCTTAACTCTAAGGGAAACTATGGTTACCCTATATATATATACACACACACACACACACACAAGGGAATTCATCCTCTCTCTCTAACATATTGAGAGTGAATACAGCAATCTTCATAGGCATGTGACTATTATGACAATATTTGTCACCATCATGTCACTTCTATGAATTAAACCTAGATGGGGGAAATAACAACCATTCTTCCCAAACATCTTAGATAACACCAATTATATATAAAAATATATATATAATTATACTTTTTGATAGTTGGCATATTGTTGATAAGTGAATTGTATTAGGATGCATGATTATTGAATACAAAATATTTTAAAGTAAAGAAATAAGAATGTTTCAATAATAAATATGTCAAATTGTTTACAAAAAAGTCAGAATCTTGACTCTAATTGAAATACCAAATTCTTACTTTAAGTTAGATATAAGATTGCATGAAAGCAAAAGATGTTCAAAATATAAGCCGTGAATACTTAAAGAGTTGGTTAAAGACCATGATACCATTAAGAAACAATTTTTTTTCTTCCACATAAAAGATGAGAAAAGATTTTAAACATTCATCATTAATTAATGACTTCAACTTGATCACTAAGAAAGCCTCCACATTAAGATGGTAGAAAGTAAAAATACTTTTGTTGCTAAGTGTAAGAGTACAGTAAATATTCATTAAAAATATTAGAATATCAATTAGTAATTTTGTCATGTTCAATGCTAGATATAATTCCACTATCGAAGAATATTCATTCATGTTACATGACTAAGAACATGGAATAATTCACATTGGTGTTAAAAAGAATAAAGTAGCAAAAAAAATGTCTTTATTAATGACTAGATTGATAATAAAAAAAAAAGTATTATTAATGATTAGATTGAAAAAATCATGTTTAATGTGAGAAATTTGGACAATCCCAAACCATGAAGCAATTACCTTAGTTGTATAGTGAATTTGATGTAGGGAAATATATAATATATTTATTTTTTCGAGTATATTTTAAATATGAATATGAATAAATAGTATTAAAATTACAAAAACTATAAAAAAAACAATTTTATAATCATCAATACAATCAATTTGTTAATTGAAAAATTTTTCTAACAATAAAATATTAATAAATAAAAACCAATTTAGACAAGAAAATAAATGACCAAGACGAATATGTGGGAGATTTTTATTCTAAAAGCAACTTGTATAAGTACACAAATATACATCTTTTCAAATTACAATATACCACCATCTAAGTAGAATGTGAATGTGATACACATCTATCTTCTATATACTAATGAGACCATAATAACATAACCATAACCATTGCATATGCTAATGAGACCATGCTAACTTAACCATCCATAGACATGTCTATGCAACGATTAAATTAATTTGTTTATTTACTTGGTTATTCGGTTAACTTATTATGAAGTATGACAACAAAATATTAAATTGAGAAGTTTTCTAAAACATTAAAACAGAGTAACCAAGTAAGTAGTTTACTAATACGTAAATTAAAATCACAATATAGCACCATCCAACATGAATTGATATGGCAATGCTTTATAAGTAGAATATTTGGCTCAAACTAACTATAAACCCATAATCTTGGACTGCATTTATTATTTCTCATACCTGCCATGCAATAACAATGTAATTAAGCAAAAGAAAAGAAATTCATGACGTTATTGTGCTATGGAAAGAAATCGAAATATATTTGAGTGTGGTTTGTCTAATGAAGTTACGATAACCTGGTGCTATAAGTTGGTCTACCTAAGGTTACTTAAGGTTCGTTTACCGATGTTGACTTCGTTGTCGCTGCAGGCGTCGCAGGCGTTGTTGCTGTTCACCATGTTGTTGTTGCCGCTGTTGATTTCGTTGCCGCTGTTGGTGGTGTTGCCGCTGTTGTCGCCGAGGATGGGATTGCCGTCGATCTGGGTGTTGGGGCCGATGACGTTCTTGTGAATATTTTATATCTTTTGGATATTGGATAGTGTTTGATATTTAAAATTGAGCTCCAAATTTTGACACTTTCTATAGTTGTAAAATTTAATGGAGCTTCCATAAATAGTAACTTTTTAGATTATATTTTTAAACCCTCACATAATTAGTTGAAACTAATACTACCCTATGGTTTAGATAGATTCCTCATTCTTATTTATTGTGGTTAAAAATATAATCATCACTATTTACTTTTCTAACCATTCTATAGTGATTCTAGTGGAAACCTCATTGGGATTTATTAGTGGTTTGGTCGAGGCTTGGCTAATGATTTTTAAAATTACCATTCATGCTCAACAATCAATGTGCTAGTTCCAAAAATGCAAGGTTGTCTTCTAGTTGTGAAACTTTACTAACCCTTCAACCATCTTCTAACCCTTTCTTTGCAATGTGTATATGACATTGATCACCGGATAACTTTTGTTTTTCAATAATCCATGGATTTACTTGGAAGCTGTGAATGGGTTTGATTCAGACTTGTCTATTGGTAGTGCCAACTATTGATATGATTGTAATGGTGCTTTGGGCCAATGATTAAAAATGATGCATAAAATTATGTAACACAACCTTGATTTATACATGACATCATAAGGGTCACCTGTATTCATGAAAATTATAATATGATTACAACACCTACAGTCTCAAAATATTTCCTAAAAGAAATATTGGAGTGAAAAGAAAGGCTCTATGAAACCCCTTTTCCATCCAAAACAAAATATAAGGGTCAATGGAGCTCTATGAAACCCCTTTTCCATCCAAAACAAAATATAAGGGTCAATGGATGGGCTCTCCACCACACCAACTTAAGTTCACTTAGATAGATTATAAAATTTGAATAAAGAGGCAAAGGATGATCTCCTAGTAACCTAAATTCATTACCACCCTCCCCCACAAAAAAAATATTTAAAAACAATTTTAAAAGAAAATCCTAAAGTTTTTAATTCAATTTTTTTCCCTAAAAATATTTTCAACCATAACTAAATATCAACTTTAGTTATCTAATTTGTTGAAGATAATGGAGAATATCCTATAATAGGTAGAGTTGGTTCACGTAACTTGAGGATGGGAATTAGTTTCTATTTCTTAAGATGTTGTTGTAATTTTCATAAAACAATGTTTTATATTTAATGTGTAATATGCATGAACAATGTAGAGTGTTCTGGAGAGACAGAATTTGGTTCACACTCTCTTTCGTAGAGCTCATGAGTGGGTTTTATTTCATTTAATACAAAAATTGCCATTTTATCATGGTAAGCCTCAAGCCTAAGGAACATGTACGTTGTCTCGTGGGTGTGACTAAACCGAAATGGTCGCAAGTTTTGAGTGGATAGGCGTGACGATAGCGTTATTTCTTGTGATTTTTGGAGTGTACATTTGCAATAGTATGAGATATTAGGTGTATATCTACGAGAGTCTCAGAAATTAGGCATACATCTGCGACGACGTTTTGAAAGGTGTACATGTGTGACTATCTTGAATATTAGGTGTACATGTGTGACTGTGTGAGAAAATTATGTACATCTCTGACGATTGTGTAAATAGCGAAAAGGCTCCAAGAAAACGCTGCATCTTGGAGAAGGCTACAGAAGCTGCCAATAGAAGGTTGTCTAGAGGCTGTGAAGGAAGCCGCAGTGATCTACGGGTGTGCTATGAGATCAAACAACATTGAAGATCAGTGACTTGTCTTTGGCATAGATCCAGGGTAAATCTAACATCTTCTTTTACCTATCAAATGTTTTTTCTTCTAAATTGCCAAGATGAATAACAACATGCTTGAAGCATGATTGAATGAGCATAACAAGCTCGATGGTTCTAATTATGCGAATTGGAAATCAAGATGCAGACTCTGTTAGAAGTGCAGAGTGCTTGGACGATTGTAAATGGGGATGAGCCGAAGCTAGTGGCTCGATCAACATCGATCCTAGATTGGGAGAAGTGTGAGGGTAAAGCAAGGACACTGTTGAAGATGTAAGTGCCACACATCAGAGAGTGTAAGATAGTTAATAACCTAGGGAATTCTAAAGGAGTTGTATGGGATCAAGAATTCAAATTGTCTTCTATTCCTCAAGACTAAGATCCTATCTCTGAAGATGGAGGAGAATAAAACAATTGCTTCATTCGTAGTATGGATCAAAGGTTTCAAGAACAAATTGGTAGATATTGGTCATACAGTTGATGATACTGATCTTGTAAAAATTACCATGAATGGTGTCATTTATGATTACCAAATATTCATCACTGGGATAAATGACAAAGAGAAGATCCTGAAATTTGAAGAGCTAACAGGATTACTAATGCAGGAAGAAGAAAGAAGATCAACTCTGAAGCCCCAAAGTGTCGATCTTGCATTGATGGTGAAGAAAAACTTCTTCAAAGGAAAAGGAAGTTCACAACATCAAAATGGAGCAAACTCACACAAAAGACCGAATCAAACCCAAGGTATGCATCCGAATAGAAACCACTCTAAAACTAAATGTTTTTATTCCGGAAAATTGCGTCATATTGCCAGGGAGTGCAGGAAGAAGAAGTATCATGAAGAACATGAGAAGTAGAAAAGACATGCAGGTCATCTCGTGATTTAAAATCATGTGTGGAATTTCAGGTTTTTCAAGGCGAATCGTGATGAGAATGTTGATGCAGACATGTGGTATGTATATTTAGGAGCATCAACACATATGACACAGAACTACCATTGTTTGAAAAATTTAAAGAAATCAACGAAGGAGCACACATTTACCTAGGTGATGATAGAAGTCATTAAATCAAAGGGAGTGGGAAAGTTTCTCTCATTCTACCTAATGGTAATATCAAACAAAGTCATAATGTTATGTATGTGCTTGGTGTAACAAAGAACTTGATTTCTATATCCATGATTATAGATCAAGGTCTGAAAGTTGAATTGTTTAAATCTAACTATTATATTAAAGATTTGCTAGATGGCATGAAGACAATTGCTACAGGAATCTGAACAAGACGACTGTATAAGTTCGATGTAAACTTGCACGAGTTCGAGCCTTGACGGCTACCAGCTTGACTATAGATGAGCTATGGCATTAGCGATTTGGCCACATCAACTACAGTGATTTGATGTTACTACAAAGGAAGGAAATGGTAAGAAATCTTCTTATGCTAAAGCAAGTACATAATGATTGTGTTCCGTGTACATTAGGAAAAATGCATAGAGAATCATTCCCTGTTCAAGTAGAAAAGAAACAGAGGGATATACTTGAATTAGTGCACAGAGACCTTTTTGGACCCATGCAGACAAAATCATTAGGAGGTGCACTATATTTTCTATTGTTTATTGATGACTATACGAAGTTTTCTTTGGTGTATTTCTTAAGTAAGAAGTGCCATACATTCGAATACTTTAAGCAGTAAAAAATATGATTAGAAGACAAATAGGGAAACAAATAAAAATTATCCATTCTCATCAAGGGTGAGAATACAGGAAGGATGAGCTTATCAGGTATTGTAAAGATCATGGAATTTTGCAAAAATTCAGAGTACTCCATACTCCACAGTAGAATGGAGTAATAGAAAGAAAGAACAGAACACTAGTGGAATGTGCTAGAAGTATGTTGAAAGGTAAGAATCTTTCGAATGGTTTTTGGGCTGAAGCAGTGAATACTGTAGTTTATTTGAAAAATAAGAGTCCTACAAAGAGTCTTGAGTCTAAAACTCCTTATGAAGCATTATATGGATTTAAGCTTGCAGTAAAACACTTAAGAATATTTGGATCCAAAGAATTCACCCACATTCCAAAGGAAGATAGAAGACCATTAGATTCAAAAGCCATCAGATGTAACTTTATAGGGTATTGTTCACAGTATAAAGCTTACAGATTATTTAATCCCTCTACTCACAAAATTTTTGTTAGTAGAGATGTCAAATTCAAATATATATATGAATAACAACTTGATTAAGAAGGTGTTAAAACTGGAAACTAGGGCCAAATTCCACCTTGGGACAACTCATTTGATGGATATGATGACTTCATTGGATTCCTGTTTTCGAGAGGTATGAGATTGATATAAAGATCATCCCATTTGGACAACAGAAGTGTGATTTTGAATTTATGACCACACATGTGCAAATTGTTCATGTCAGCCTCACAGCATAATGTAGGCTAAAGAAGCCCAATGTATGTGTCTCTTCACCCACAATGAAGTGTATAAATAGAAGAGACCTCACACCTCATTTGGACATCCATCACTCACACATTCTTCTCTCTCTTCATCAGATTGGTTTGTACAACTTAGGGAGCCTCTCTCTCTCACATTTGGCAAGGAGGATGATTTTCTGGGCAGAAAATTATAGGCCGAATTTTAGACTTCAGGACCAGCATTAACCAGCATTGACCGAGGATATTTTGAACTATTTTGACTGCAATTTTAAGGGAAGAATTTTGGTTTCTTTAGGTTGCATTGATTGGCATAGAAATCGAGGTCTTGTGGGCTGTCTCACCTGTGTTGACCACAAGTTCACCAAATTTGACCAGAGTTTTTGTGACTGTATGGGTTGAATTTGACCAGTGCTGGAGGCTAAATTTGACTGCCTTTGATCAAGTTTCAAAGGAGGTATCTCACTGTTATTTTGACGAGCATTGACTTTCTGGTTAGGGCTGAAGTTTGACTTTGTATTGGGCTAATCAATTTGATTTTTGTAATCTCTCTCTATTGAACTATTGAATAATAATAAGAAGATTTGATCAAAGGTTTTCCCCATATTGGGGTTTTTCTGTGGCATCCGCCAAATTTGGTGTGCCGAATCTGTTGTTATCTTGTCTTAGCTTGTCTTTTTCATCTTGTTTTATGTTCTATTTGCATTTACTGTCAATGTGATTAATGGTTAGTGTGATTGCTACTGGAAATAATTGGAAATTGTTATTGGGATGCTAAAGGAACATTCAAGTAAATTGTGCTAAACATAGAACATACCATTATCTAAAATTAACATGGTATCAGAGTTGAGGTAAAGGCAAAGCCCAAGCAAGGGTGAGAAAAATAATCACTAAGTAAAGTTGTTGGACAAGAATTTTGAGCTAGCGTCAATGATGACTACATCATACATCAAATCTGAGGATAAGCCTAAGGATAAATCCGACTATCATGCATGGTGTTAGCCTCGTGCTGCAGCAGGTTACTCATATTTCATGATTGACATTTTTATAGGCCAAATATGTCATACTTTGCATGTTGCAATGTTCCATATTTTCTTAACAGTCTCCAAGCGAAGAGGGCTACTCAGAGCTCATTTAATTGCCTCCAAATTTTTGAGAAGTTATCCCGGTATCGCCAATTTTCAGCTAAAGGGAGGTCCAACAAGCTTAATCTTGGTCTCCCTAGGTTTAAATTTCTTGTTTTAGAATATAGAGAATGTAAATCTATCCAAACAGCTTAATCTTGGCAGATTCTTAGATAGGTAGAGAAGCAGAGGAGCCCAACAGTTTAATCTGGGCCCTCGGATGAAATAAGGGTAGTCTGTAAATAGGAAAGCATGAAAAGAAAAAAAGAATGATGGGTTTGCAAGTCTAAGTGCACCCAAATCAAAAGAAGAAAAAATGTTAGGTAAGTAGGCTGGGTAGGTAGTTTTGAGGTTACTGAATCCTAATTGCTGATGAGTTCCACGTTTTCAGGTGTCATCTCTACTCAGGACACAATCAACAAGCAGTTCTATGCGAGAAGTTCAAAAGAGGTATAACTAACTCCCTTTCTCCACTTTCCCCCAATCATTAACTAACTTCCCGAAAAGAGGTCAAGATCTGCTTGATACCTCTTGAGTTTCATCATTCTCATAGAATTTGCTTGAGTAAAGATCTGCTTTACTCAAAGTTGTTCCATACTCTCTCCGAAGAATGGTTCTATCCCCTTGTAACAACCTAAGGTCTCCTGAACTTAGCGCTTTCTTACCATCTGCATATTAACCACTAACATTATTATTTAGCTCCATATATTTTCCCATCCCCCTACTAATATTATGTAAATCATCCCCTATGTAAATATCCCTCCCCCTGGTTGAAAAATAACCATAAGTACCCCCGGGAATTGCTCAGTTTACCTGAAACTTAGCAAGAACCCTCATGCCACCCTTTCAAACCATCTTCCAAATACAATGGACTCCTTCGAGAGTATAAACTCCCTTTGAGGTGATCAAACCCCTTCCGAAGCCTCAAATGCCTTTCACACCCACTTGCTTACTCCTTTCGATCGCAACAAACCCCTTACTGACTTCCTTAACACTCTGCAGACCCTTGAAAGCCAGATCGCATCGCAAGATCACAGTTTCTTCTCCATGCAAGTCATGACCCATCCATCGCCACCCGACGCGATATCTATAAATATGCAGCAACTATAAATATAATTGAATCAACAACCTTAATCTAGCAGCATGAACATTAATCGCAGTTATTGAAGCAACAACAATCGTTGTTATAATTGAATAGTAACTTAATTGAATAGCCATTGCAATTATAAATGAGCAGCAATTAAATGAACCACAGTCTTAATTAGACAGCACAGTATTAGATCAGAATTAAGAGTAGGACATTTCAAGTTATAATTAATAATTTTGACACTAACGCAATCCAATTATTATTTCAATATAATAGACGAATTCTGTGAAATTTTCATAAACAAAAGATTACTAAACAAAAAAATTTAAAGAAATGAAAAGGAAATCAAACCATCACACGGCAGTAATTGTAAAGATATGATACACAGCAGCAGCGTACTCCACCAGAGGTGAGCCCTTAGCCACCAGTGGATGTTGCTGGGCTACTTCAGATCAGGTGAATGAACAACAACTCCCAAATCATATATTAATCATCAAACTGTGAAATCATTACAACAGTTGAAGCTTGAGAATTACAATGGTAATGCAGCAATCTCCTTTTCCTCCTATTCTATCCTATCATGAATATGCCATCATCATTCTTGAATCTCCAATTCTGAATCCTCAATTCTCCATCTCTGTCTCTGATCTCTGTTTTCATTTAAATAGAGAGAGATCAGAGAGCAGTTACAACAGAGATAATTACGACATCATTTCTATTACAAAATTAGATTGTTTCTAACCAATTGATCAACAAGAAAATATATTTCCATCCATCTTTCAACAAGATCAAGCTGAATTTGGCTTTGCAGCTGAGATTTGGAGGACGGCCGCAAAAACAAATATGAGAAAATCGTGCTCAAAGAACCCTCTGTTTCTCTTAATACAAGCCAAATTTTGGCAAACCATTCATCGTTAAAGTTAACTTGGTTCGTTTTGGACAAAACCCATGTTCTGGATTTTCCAGATTCTTCTTCATTTGCCCAGAATCTTAACCGCAAAACTGTCACTTCTTATTCCAGCGAATTTCTGAGTTGGCACTTTTAATGATCAACTCTTCAAACTAGAAATTATTTTGGAGGCTAAAAATGGTGAATAATGTTACAACCAATTTATTAAAACTATCATTGATAAAATCATGCATAATCATCAATTTATTATAAATAAAAGAGAATAAATAACATTCATCCATAAGAGCATAAATCATTATAAAATGGATTGGTATAATAAATTATAATAAATGACATGATAAAGAAGAGTAAAAATGGATGAAATAAGTGTTAAAAAAGTAGTCATATTCACTTCCCAACATAGACTAAAAACTCATCATTACTGGTATCACTTATTACACTTTCCCACAGGGTGTGGAATCTAGGTACAAGAAAAATGATGAGAAATAGAAGTAGAGTTTAAAAACACCATTGACTGATAATATATGATGGTACAAGTGTTCTTTGGATAATTCTTGGGCATGGAGTCTATTGACCACTACGTGTCAACTACCCACAACAGTACACCCCCTTTTTTGCAAAAGGGATAGTGCCCTATCGACGTGTCTGTGCCATTTGACTGTCATCATCAACCCGATCATGTTATGTTGTAAACCCAGTCTGCATGTGTAAATTGTAAATAATTTTAGCAGATCTGAGTCATGTATGTAAATTGCCTAGGAAAACCTAATTTTCTAGAGATTAACTACATTCCAGAAGGCTTTTTGTCTCACCAATCCATGATCGGCAGAGTTTTCCTTTAGCCAAACCCCAAAGCCGAAATGGAAATTTTCATTAGAAACTTAGGGGAATCCAGTGTGCTTCAAGACTATGTAAAAGTAATTTGGAAATAATCCTAATTATTTAGGTTATTTTCAAATTGCTTGATATGCTAGATTATATTTGTGTCACAAGATTAAGTGGTCTGTGAGGGTCTATGTCAAATGGGTTTTCCCCCTTGAGATGTAAAATTGTAAAAGTCATGATGTAAAGTGTCTTGAGGGTTAGAAAATGTTTTAATCCCCTCATAAGTCCTACGTCCTAGGTCCTAGGTGATTTTTCCAAAAGGCTAAGTTTGAGGATCCAAAAATAAAGATATAAATAATAAAATAAAATAAAAAAATTAAAAAAATTAAAAATAACTAAATAATAAAATAATAATAAGTCAAAGTTTTGAGTGAATAAATGCAGGATTTTATTTTTTTAATATATTAAAATTTAAAAATTCAACGGATGAGATTAAAAGAGATTTTGATCATCATCGATGGTCGAGATCATTTTGAGATGGATCACTCGATCTAGCCATTGGGAAATTTTCCTTTAAATAGGGTATCAGGGGTCATTTCAGATCATTCGATCTGTGAGTCTTGTGCTGAAGAAATCTCTCTTGTAATCTTTTTCTTGTGCAATAAAGAAAGACTTTGGGGTTGAAATCTTACTGGTGTTACTCTTCTAAAATGTTGTAAGTTGTTTCATTTTTCTACATAAATTGAATTTCAGTCATTGGTAATAGCTTGATGAAGAGTGATGTTGAACACATGTATCTTGTCTACTCACTAGGGTTTGAATGGTAGTAGAATTTCTGAAAATAATGGCAGGTATCTCCATTGGATTTAGATTTTAGTACTATTTTTTCCCTCTTTATTGATAGTTGAAGTGAGCTATGTAGGAAATCTAGATTGTGAAGATCAATGGGCATTTATGGAAATTCTCAGCTCAACCAACCAACTCCAAAAAAGCATTTTCTCGAAGAGCCCAACTAGTTTTGATCCTAGGTTTATCATTTAAGTTTATCTTTTGAATGCATGAGAGGTTTTCTAAAGTATCTCATAGTAAATTTGAAATTCTGAAAATATTATTGTGGATTATTGATAAATCTAGCTGCTTAGAGTCAAAAATTTGTAAATATTGTAACTCGTTTTGTAGGGTTTTAGTTTTAATTCTCCCATATATTATTTCTGTGTGTTTTTCTTTTACTATTATAGGTTTCAGATCTGAAGACATAATCTTGTTCTGAAGCGAGATCTAGGCCCTGGAGGGTAAGATCTGGCCTCAACATCATTTTTGCAGGGATAGTCTTCAAAGGGTTTTCAATTTTTTCTAAAAGAGGTCGAAGCTATCTAATTGTTGGGATTTCATTTCGAGGAAATTTTTTCTATTTTTAAAGAAGTTGTGTGGAGCTCCTGTATTGTTGCCAAGCTTGAGCATTACTATCTATCAGCTCTTTCCCTCAAAACGCAGCTTCATTCTGCCCAACCTTCAAGCCGGTCTTCAACATTGTAACTGCCTTCACGCACTCAAAATGCCACGCTGCAAGAAAAAATCAATCCTCCCCAATGCTTCCTCTTTTTCCTTCACGCAACTGCCTCATTTCCACACATACCTACACATTATCCATCTGATTTGCAACCTTCAGCTGGTAGCAACCTGCAGACACAACAAGTCAGGAAATCCATCGAAATCTTCCACGTATCCATCTTTTCCTCCATTAACCCTGCGTGAAATCCATCTGCTACCCATCGTGAACCATCCCTTCTCCTCTTCTGCGCATTTATTCTCTAGCATCCATGCTAGCAAAACCCTCACGCAATTATTCCAACTCCACACTTTCTTCCTTTTCATTTCCATGCAAACGCTATGTCCTTCTCTTTGTTGTTGCTACCTTTCTCTTTTCACTAAAACTCATATACGCAACCATCATCTCCAATTTACGTTGCCTATTTTCCTCACGTGTCCTTCTCGCACTATGCTTCTCCCTCTTCAGGAGATGCATTCATCTCCAAGCAACTCCTCATCCTACAACCTCATCCATCTTCACGCTTCCTAATTGCACCCTTGATCTCCTCTCCGTCTGGGCAGTTCTCCCTTCTGCAATTTCCCCAATCTTCTAAATTCCTCTGCTGTCATACCATGCAACAAACCTGCGTTCATTTAAATAGTAAATAATTTCGATTTTCCTTTAGTTGTCTATATATGTGTTAGCTCATTTAGGTTTTAGGTTTATCAAATTTTTGTTTAGTTTTAGATTTGTTAATATTTTAATTTAAGCTTGTTTTGTTTTTAAATTAAAAAAAAAAACGATTTTCTCTTTTCTTTAGTTTCTAACTTTATAAAGTTAGCATTAGATTTATATTAGAGTTAAGCTTTATTTTTGGTTTAGGTTTAGTTTAGTTTAATCTTCATTTTTAATTTTGTTTTCTTTTGTTTTATGTTTAAGTTTTAAAAATAATATTAAAAAAACATAAAAAAATAAAATAAAAGTCCCAAAAAAACATAAAAGTTTTTAATCCTTCTTTTTTTCCTGGATTAGTTTGAGTTTTATTTCTATTTTCTTTAAAAAAGAAAAAAAAATTGAAATATTTTTTGTTGCATTTAGTCTTAGCATATTTTGTCACATTTCCAAATTTTGGTGTATTTCGCTAAGGCTAATAGATTTTTGATTTGGGATGAAAATTTATCATTTTTATATGGTTAAACATCCTTAAATGCTCACTTGAATATTATATATATGAAAGTGATAACTGGTTAGCATTTAAAAATTGCGTGGTTATCTAAAGCTTTTAGTCTTTTAAATTTTAATTGCTGGAATATTGTTAAGGCATTGTGCATTTATTGATTATCTTGCATTTGGAAAAATTAATCTTTGCTTGGGTTATTTGATGATAAATTATTGTTTTACAAGGTTCATATTTCTGGAACATTTAATAAATAATCATTTAATCATTAATTCCATAAGGCAGTGGTACATTAATTTCTAAAATCAATCAGGTGCTAAGTTGCCTTGCTGTGTCTCCCAACCCAACTGGTCCACAGTTGGTCTTCTTTTATCCCATAGGGTCTACCCCCCTCAGCCTCAAGAGACGACTTAAATGGAGATATAAGGGATCAGGGTGACAGCCCCCTGTCTGAGCATTATCGCGTTGCCTAGACAATCTACGCGACAACATTTTTTGGTACCTTTGCCAGGGATAGAGTTTTTTCTGTCCTTGGTTCCTTTGAAATTCATCTCGTTTCTTTCCTCTCTCCTTAGCTCTTTGCTTTTGAGCTTTTCCACGTTTCACATCCTATCCGGGTGGTGACTCCACATCATATATCATCTTCAAGAGTGTATACTAGAAGACATCCAAGAAGTTTGTGCAATCCTGCTCGTGATCTTGAAAGGGCTCTCAGGGTACAATTACACAAACTCTCTTCTCGTAGACTTCTTGTTAACCTCAGACAAGAAGCCCTCTCCTATATCCATTTTCTTTTTACTAGCCCAGTTGGGCACGACATCATGAATATATATGATCCTTGCAATTTTCTAACATTCAAGTTTATCCCAATGATCTTCCAACACTTGGGATAGATAAGTTGCCTAGCTTTCATGGAGATAACGCGATTAGTGCTAATTCACATTTGAGAGCTTTTAGTATATGGATGGCTAAGTACGTAAGGTTTGCTGATTTCAATCATGAAGATGTTAGAATGACTCTTTTTATTATAACCTTGGAGGGTGATGCTCATGACTGGTTTTCAGAAAAGCCTCGGAATTCATTTAATTCCTTACAATTGATCATTGATGCCTTTAAGGAAAAGTATGGAGACGAGAGAAGGAAGACACCTCGTGAAAGCTATTGGCATAATAAAAAAGAGAGAGAATGAAATTGTTCAAGAATTTAACAAAAGGTTTAATGATATTGTTAAAGAATTACCTCAAGATTATAAACCTACTAACAAATCTCTTCGATATTTTTACATTGATGCCTTTAGTCCTAAGCCCTCTTATGAATTGAGGCGTGCTAGACTTAATGATTATAGGGACTGCCAAGCTTTAGCAATAGAGCTTGAAAAGGACAAGGCGACATCTGGGAAGTCTGAGATCCTAGGTTTCAATAGGCTACTATGAAACTAAAAGAACCTAAAGGAAAAGCAGTTCAGGAGCCTAAAAGCGAGCTTGTTCAAAAATTGCTCCAAAAGATTGAAAGCATGGAAATTAATCATAATAAGGAAATAGCTACTTTGCAGAATAGGTTGGTCCAAATGGAAAGAGCACAAACACAAAATTTCCAACCTAGAAATAATAATAATAGAAATAACAATTTGCAAAAGAAGGGTCAATCTAATGAGCAGAGACCTCCTAATCCACTTACTAATTTGGTCGATAATGCTCCGCCTTACTGTCGGGTTTGTGATGCTCTTCATGAAGAGGCCACTTGTCCCATCGTTAGAAGAATTTTAGATAATGGAATGTTTATAGTAGGTAATCAAATAAATGTAGTGGGTAACAAGCTTCCTTTGTCTATGGATGATTGGATTGAGGTCAAGGAGAATAGTCGTGACATTATGAATCCCTCGTTAGCTTTTAGTATAAATAACCTTGAAAATGAATATGACATTTTGGCTAAGTTATATGGTGAAAAACCCTCTCCAGAGCAAATCATGGAAATTGCTAGAGATAAAGGTTTAACCTATCAGAGAAGGGATAAAGATGAGAGCAAGAATCAAATTCCCCGTCGAACTTTTAACCCTGCTTTAAACTCCGGATTAGATGTTGATTTGGGAAGTTGGTTTAACAATGTGAAAATCTAGGTTCCTGTCTCCGAGATTGCTAAAATCCCTTCCCAAAGAGATAGTTACTAAAAGCTATTCAAGGTCATCAATTAAATATTTATCAACAAAAGACCCAGGAAGTTGACTATGATGATGCTCCCATATATTTCCAAAGCTTAGATGTGGATAACAAAGATCACCAGTTTTTATTTATCACCTTATTAGTTAATGGATATAAATTTAATAATTGCATGTTGGATTTTGGTGCATCAGCTTGTGTCATGACTAAAAGCATCATGGAACAGCTTAACTTCAGAGTTTCTAGACCCTACTATAATATTTTTTCCATGGATTCTAAGAAGATTGAAGTGCATGGTTTGATCAAAGATTTACAAGTTCATCTATCAATTTACCCAGAAATTATGATTGGTATGGATATTGTTGTTGTTGATGTGCCTAATGCCTCGGGTATGCTTTTATAGAGAAAGTGGGCCTCTGATCTAGGAGGAAGTATTCAAATGAACTGGTCATATGCTATGATTCCTTCTCCTAGAGGTGATGGTTTTGTAAGACTTAATAGAGAGCCTGAAAGAAAATTCCATGTTGAAGATCCTAGGAGACCTCACAACGAGATAATTAAAAAACAATCTAACATTGGGAATTATGCTATCATGTATAATTTCATAATTCCTCTTGATGATAAGATTAAGGATCTCAATGATAAAGTTTGGTACATGTATTTTGATGGTGCATCGTCTAGGCATGGTAAAGGTGCTGGAATAGTGCTTAAATATCCACTTGGTCACATTTTCAAATTTTCCTATCGATTAGAATTTGAAGCAACCAACAATGTTGCTGAATATGAGGCTTTATTGTTGGGTATTGAACTGGTAAAATATTTGAGAATTAAGTTTCTTAGCATTAAGGGGGATTTTGATTTAATTATCATGCAGCTTAAAAATAAATTTACATGTAAAAATCAAAGATTAAGGAATTATCGAAATGTTGTGTGGGATACCTTAGAATACTTTGATGCCCTTGCCCTTGAAGCTATCCCAAGAGAGCATAATAATTTGGTGGATGAACTTTCCATAACTTCTACTACCTTCCAGTTATCTGATGAGCTAACTAAGGATAAGATCAAAATGGAAGTAATATTTAGACCGTCTATTCCAGATAAATCAGAGCATTGGCAAGTATTTAATGATGAAAAGCAAGCCATTCATTTTCTTGATAGTCTGGATGAGTTTGAATATTTCCAGATAGATTCTGAGGAGGATGGATTTTTTAATCATGAGCATATCATAAGTCCTACTCCCAAGAATGTGGTTGCCTTAGAGCAACACATTGATCGGCATGATGCCACGAAGTTGAGAGAGGAAAATAAAATGGAACCAGGAAAATATCTCGAGATAAACATTAGTACTCCTGCAAACCCAAATATCGTTAAAATTAGTAAAGGTACTAGCGTGGAGGAAAGAAAATAGTAAACCAATTTACTTCACGAGTATCGAGATGTTTAAACATTTTCTTATGATGAATTAAAAGGCTATAGGGAAGATTTCATGGAACATACCATCCCCTTAAAAGATGAAAATGCTAAACGCTTTCGCCAAAAGCTTAGGAAAATTAATCCTAAGTAAGCCCCTTTGGTTCAGAAAGAGCTTTCAAAAATGCTTGCAGCAGGAATTATCGCTCAAACAAGGCACTCGACATGGTGTTCTAATCTGGTGATTGTTAGGAAAAAGAATGGTATGATAAGGCTTTGTGTCGATTTTCAAAATCTTAATCTAGCATGTAAGAAAGACAATTACCCTTTGCCAAACATGGATACTTTGTTGCAAAGAGTAATCGGTTCTCGAATGGTGTCATTGCTAAATGGTTTCTCTGGGTAAAATCAGGTGTGGGTTAAAAAGGAAGATTGTCACAAAACCACATTGACCACACCATGGGATACTTTTGAATACATTAGGATGTCATTTGGATTAACCAACACTGGGGCTACATTTCAAAGGGCTATGGATTATGGCTTCAAGGGGTTAATCAGGAAATTTATTGAAATTTACCAAGATGATCTTACTGTATTTTCTAAAGATGGTATCAGTCATATAAAGCATATTAGGTAGGTTTTCGATAGATGTAGAGAATATGGGATTTCTTTGAATCCAGCTAAGTTTGTTTTTGGAGTGACCAAAGGGAAATTACTTGGCCATATCATTTCTAAAGATGGAATCAAGATTGATCCTAAAAGTATTGAAGCAATCCAAAAGATTCCTCTTCCTCATAATCTTAAATCCCTTCAGTCCTTCCTTGTGTTATAGACATATTTGGGAACTTCAAACCCAATATTATATGTCAATAAACTAGGGCTCTTTAACCCCTAAAAGAGTTGTTTCATACCCTAAAAAAACATGGTCAACTGATTACATCATTCCCTAAAAGCTCCACCTGAAAAACCATCTAGAAATGGCCTAAACTGGACCATATTGACTGCTACATTGGCTAGGTATGATGCATACTAAGTGGTACACTAATCAGATGCGATGCATACTGATTTGGCCTTTTGTAGGGTGTGATGGGCGAGGATGGACAAATGTGTGAGATAGTTTGCTAAGTGGATTCTTATGGGATCTTTTAGAAACTTCTCCTATGACACTTGCCTCTCTGAATTCACCCAGGGATGAGTAAGAGGTTCAAGAAATCTCCAAGTAGAACCAAATGCAACAAGTGGAATGACACTAATCAAAACCCCAGAGATGACTCACACCCTTGCACACACATATAAATGGATCCCTCATCCAAGAGATCTAGAGGCTGGAATGTTGTGAATTACAAGGAAGTGTTGATAGTTTGTGTTTGAGAAAGAGCATTGTATTGTTGGTGTGATCTTGCTATTTCATGAGATGAAGAGAGCTTGATGCTGGGAGGATGATGCTGGATCAAACAACTGGTTTGTAATTCTCCCTTCTATTTAATAATGTTCTTTGAGTTTTTCTCCATATAACTATGCAATTGTGAATGTTATCATTTGTGAATGCCATTGTATGTTCATTATATTTCCGATTCTATAATGATTATGATATAATAGATCAAGATGCTTTGATGGTTCTTTGTTACTGTGTTTCTACAGGTACTCTCCAACTGGGATAAGTATGGAGAGGATTTGCAAGTTTTGTCAAGGGGGAGAGAGATCAAGCAAGGAGTTAAGCAGAAGATCCAGGTTGGTTCTTTTGCCTTTCTCTTATCTATTATACATAGAAGAAATCACGAATTTCTTTAAACTGTTGTTTCTATGGTAGCTGCCAAACCTAGAGGGCTAGTCAATCGAAAAGACACTAGTTTTCCTAGAAACAAAATGGCGACTCCACTGGGGATCAAATAGATATTTGTTTGTTGTTGTTGTTGTTTATTTTATAAACTATAGACAGAGCCTAAAGTCAGCCAAGTAGCCTTCGAACTTCTCTTGTTATGCAATTGCATAGTAGATGAATGTTGCTTCAATCAATATCTGGTTTAGTTTATGAATTAAAATTCTAACTTACAAGAATTCTAGATGCCCTTTTGGTAGCTTAGTAACCTCTCAAGACTTGACTCTATACTTTTCTCTTTACTGTCCATAATAGCTCAACTTAACTCATTGAAATCAACTACAAATTTGAGCCAAAACCCATTTTAGTTGCACTCCCTGGCCCATCACACTGTTTATCACTGTAAACCAATATGCATCACACCTCTCGAGTCTATAAAGTGCGATGCATCCATGTTTCTGTGAAGCCCAGGTGCGATGACTGACTGAACCTATTTCCATTTTTGAAATTGGGGTTTTTTGTCCTTATTTTCATCTTTGTTTAGTTGTTTTTGTTGCTTATGAACAATACCTCATTACTTAAGCCTACTTTCATCACATATATCATCATCCATTGATTAGGATTAGTAAATGTTTTTATGTATCTATCCATCATTTACAATCCTTTTTCAAAAAGTTGCTTAAATCGATCTATCGCTTTGGTACAAAAAGTGTTGTAACTGTCGTTTTGTGTCAAAAGAGAAGTGTCGTTGATTCTTCCTTCTCTGGTTAGTCGATTGAACTTTTTATCATGTATTTGATTTGATTTGTTGATATTCAAAGTGTCGAAAGCATTTTCTATTCGAAATTGAAAAGTGTCGTTTAGTCTTCCTTTCTATTTTGAAAAAGAGATTGTCGAAAATGTCACTTTGAGTAAAATATTTCAGATCTTTACTACACAGTTTTCCTTTTTGGAATTTTTCACACGAACGGGAATGAAAAACGAATACATGCATTTACATTTGCATTTAGTTTGTGTGTGAAAATCGATTTAGGAAAGTGCATTAGTTTGTGATTTTTGCTCTTGGTTTGAAAGAACCGTAATTTTCTTTCCCTAGTAGCTAGGATTTTCATTAATCAAAATAAACAATGATTATTTATCATTGTAGATTGCATTTTTAGTAATTTCAAATCAAAATCATGTGGTGAACCATTAAAAGGAAAAATTTAAACAAGATCAACTCAAAAATAAATCTCAATGAACCTAACAACGCTTTGGAACCTAATGAAACACATCTAGAGGTCTAGGCTAGAGATGTGTTCCGGTGTCATAAAAACTACTAACTATCATTTACATCAAACGTTGGGTGATTTCTCCTCCTTGATATGACAAGTGCTAGCATGGACTTGTGCTCCCCGTACCATCGACTATATATTGGGATACCACAATAGGCTTATATCATTTATCCATATGAAGCTGTGTCTGCCGCCCTATCGATCGCAATGCACTGAACACAACATTCTAGAAAATTGATTGTCATACATAAGTCCTTGGCAATTTCTCTTTAATTTATCACCAAGGTGTATATTGCAGTTTTGCGATTGGTTTGGTAATCCCTCTATCTATATTTTCGAGAGTAGTCACTTTCGTTCCTTTTTTATTCTTTAAAAGAAAAGGTCTATTTGAGCACATGTCACTTCAGGCTCATTAAAAAGAGAAGGGGACTAGAGTCATCTTTAGCTTTTTCTCGACTCTTAAAAACTGAAAAAGTAAAGTTATGTCAAAGCGTCTTTAAAATTAATTGAATTCGTAATAACATCCCTATTCCTTAGTTGGTCTTAGGTTGAAGTATATGGAAACAAATCCATCATCCAGCAATTAAGGAATCCCTTTTGAAGGGAATCCTAGTCCTTTTTCTTCTTGGGTAAATATTGGTGCTCCGTATATGGACACATTGTCCCTTCCAAGAATTACAGCCGATATGGTTGTACTCAACCTCTGTGGTTCAAAATCTTGCATTTCCGTTGCAGTCGAATCATCCTCCAGTTGATACTGAAGTTGACCCTTCTCCTTCTTCGTTTCTCTCTCCCTCCCCTTCTTCCTCTTCGCTTGGTGAAAGTAGAGATGCTAATGACCAGGTGACTAAGAAGAAGAAGAAAGGGAAGGAGAAGAAGAAGAAGGCAATTTAGCAGGGGGGAACCACGTACCATTTGGAGAAAATTCGAACACTAGACCTTCCAAATCCAAATATCCATGCATAATTTGTGCGAGCGACCATTTTTCTTGAGACTGTCCTTGCTTTCCTCGGATCTTAAGAGAATGGTCTCCCTGTTCACACCATCCTGTGTCATCAACTACTGGAGATCGTGTTTATAACACACCTTCAACTAGTGATAGTAAAGTTCATGAATAGATGAGAAAGGTTAGATTTCCGTGTAAGTTATGTGAAGGGAACCATCACCTTCACCTTTGTCCCTTTTTGGATGAAGCCAAAAGAGTATTGGATAATCGTCCTGCATCACCGCAATGACTTCCATCTAGCTACAGGAAACTCTCCCTATGTCCTTTATTAGTTGAAGAACTGATCGACTTAAATCAACTGTCGGTTGAAACACCTCTCACTAAAAGTGAATCTTCTAAGTCTATACCCGACCAAATTAAATAGGTCGAGGTGACAATTGACCCATTTTTAACTACAAGAGATCATACCCTTCCCGAAGAGAGTGAGAATGATACCGTTCAAATTCTTTTTGTTACTTTAGCGTCTGATGAATCTAGGGCCAATCTGATTGTTCCTTCACAACAAGAAAAAAATACCTCAGATTCCGTAAATCAGGGGGTTATTTCACCTATTTATTTGGTACCCCCTCCAAGTAGTCTAGTCACTTCCTTTGATTGGAATCAACTAGAAAGATCCCACCTTCCTTCTTATGTACCTTTCCGGATCATAGTACAAGTTTACAAAATGATCGTGTCTGGAACTATCATAGATGAAGGGGCATGAGTGAGTATCCTTTCCTCAACTACTTGGAAAGTGCTTGGCTCGCCATTGCTTATGCCTGTTACACAAAATCTGTCAGGCTTTAAGAAAGGAACCGGTCGACCATTAGGGATCCTTCCTAAGTTACTGATCACTTTGGGAGGGAAAGCTATTCATTTGAATGTGATGGTAGTCCGAGGACTATTAGATTACAATCTACTCCTTTGACGTGACTATGTTTATAATATGCAGCCTATTATTTCAACACTCTTGTGAATGATTTGTTTCTCACATGAAGGCAAAATTGTCACCATTGACTAGTTTTAATTCCCCAGTTCAAGCATAGCCCCAAGTCAAGCATCATCCCTAAATGGTCCTTTTGCATCAAAAGTGTCTCTCCAACCTTCATTCCATCCACTTGATTTCCAGGAGTAGTCTGGTGAATGTAACGAAGCTTAGGGGGCATGCACCCTTGTCTATTCTGCGAATGAACCTAGCTGAAAATATAAGTTTCCCTGTAGGTTATGTGATTGGTTTGACACACCATTCACCATTGTCTATTTTTCGGATGAAGCGAAGGAATTGTTTTGTCTATTCTATGGACAAAACCATCGTACCTAACCTCAGTAGTTTCCATATGGTTACTGGTTAAGTGATTGCTCTCACAGACCATTCACCTTTGTCTATTCTGCAGATGAAGCCAAGGAAGTGTTTTGACTATTCTATGGATGAAACCATCCTACCTAACCTTAATAGTTTCCATATGGTTACAAGAGACTCTCCTTTTCAGCATGTTGGGGGCATGAAAACCTTTTTCCCGGTTTTAGTTTCTTTTTTAGGCTTTTTATCTTTTTAGCTTTTTAGTTTTGTCATTTCTAGCTTTTTTCTAGATTTTTTAGTTTTGTCGTTTCTAACTTAAATAAAAAAGAAAAAACCCACAAACGAGCATAGTTCCCCCGTGGTTTAAGCTCATTAAAAAATAAGCCCACAACCGAGCATAGTTCCCTGTGGGTTCAAGCTCGTTAAAAAATGAACCCACCTTCAGTAAATAAGCTTTGTAATTGCCATTATATCAGCCTTTAGAGCCTTGGTTGTGTACCTCCCATCACCTCCATTCTTTTGGCCGATCATATGCGTCCACTTGGTTGTTTATCCATTTTGAGGAATAGCTGCAACGAGTGGTCTTGTTAGCCAACCTCTTCCCAGAAACGACCATGTTTTAAGAAGTTCCAAACTTACCTGGGACAAGTTGCTACCCTAGACACCACTCATTCCTCAAAATCAAGTCCCCTTTAAACTCTTTTTAGACTCATTAAGTATGAAAATATTGTCGAGCAATTGGCCTTTCCCGCTCGTTAAAGTGATTGGAAGTGCCATATTTCCTGTACATTTTATTCTTTTTCGGACTTGAGGGATTATCTCACGAAAAAGTTTGAGCACTTGTCTTTTTCGTCTCGTTAAGGTGATCAGAAAAGTTATCCCTTTTGTATTATTTTATCTTTTTCAAACTTAAGGGATTATGCTACGAAAAAGAACTACTAGAGTTTCCTTTTCGTCCCTTTTCAAACTCTCTCAACATGAAAAGAACCGAGTTATCCTTGTCATTAAACTCGTTAAAACAATAGTGACAAACGCGTCCATTCTAGATGAGACAGAGTTTCCTTTCCATCCCTTTCCAAACTCTCTAAAGATGAAAATGACCGAGTTATCCTTGTCTAAACTCGTTAAAACAATAGCGAAAAACTTGTCCATTCTAGATAAGAATGAGTTTCACTGTCGCTAGACTCATTAAAACATAGCAACATGTTTGCCCGAAGGGAAAATTATAGAACAAGCATATGTTATCCTCCTCAAGCTTGCCAAAAATAAAGAGGTACTCGTCAGCAATGACTAGGAAAAAAGGGAAGAAACTTGAAGAATTTATAGTAGCAGGTCGCTCTTGAACATGACACTTCCACTCCATCACCATTATTGAGTTGGGTTAGGTTATTTTGTTCACCGGTCATCTAACCATTGGTCTTCCACACCATCCATATTTTGGGGTTAATGCTACCAATCCATCTCAGTGTCACTGACATGTTCAAGAGAATTCATTCAGTTGAGAAACCACAAACCCAGTTAATGCCTCATCCACTACAATACCTTCAAACCTTCATTTTTCATGTCTAGCATTCCTGAACCTTATGTCGTTAGATCGTTATCACCTCTAAAAATCATTTGCTTCGTTTCATATTGTAGATGTGGGATAAATTAAGGCCCTCCTATGATGGGTCACTTCTTGTCAACATCAACATATTATCCAAGAAGTTGACTTAGAAACAACCCTTTCAGTAATTTGAAGGTTGCATGCCTCAATGGCAAGTTTCTCACTTCTGGTGACACGTTGACATCAGTGGGCTTCGACCAAAAGATTTTGCACGGTGTTCCACATGGAATCATATATTCACACCACGTGAATTTTATTGTAGTACCTTGAGGGTAATTATCATTATCAGTGATTCCTCTCACATCTGTTAACAACTCACATTATTGGCTGGTAATCAAGCGATGTCTTTCCATGTTCGACTTCAGGACATCTTTTCACATGGATCGACTTGTACAACGGGAAAACATTGAATGAGTTTTGAAGACCCCAAATCTAGTTTCATCCATCCAGGCTGCGATATATTCAGGGATATAAAACATCAAATGTAGACAGAAGCTGCACAGATGGTCATCTAGACCAAGAATGATGACTCTACATCGAAAGAATCACTAGTTTGCAACTGCAAACGACTATCTGTTTTATGTACATGAAATGAATTTATAAAAATAACCATGGGAATGCCCGCTTCATCTAGATCATGAAAATTATATTATGATGATGTATTGTATTGTATCTTATACAGGTCAGCTTCTAGTTTGAAACCTCGGCTCCTCATGATAAAGCATTTCACTCGACATCAAGATTTACGACTTCATGCTTGAGGGGGCAACGATTATAGACATATTTGGGCACTCCAACCCCAATCTTATATGTCGATAAAATAGGACTCTTTAACCCCTAAAAGAGTTGTTTCATACCCTAAAAGAACATGGTGAACTGATTACATCATTCCCCAAAAGTTCCACCTAAAAAACCATCCAGAAATGGCCAAAACTGGACCATATTGACTGCTACACTAGCTAGGTGCGATGCATATTGAGTGGTACACTACTCATGTGCGATGCATACTAATTTTTCCTTCTGTAGGGTGCTATGGGTGAGGATGGACAAATGTCTGAGACAAATTGCTAAGTGGATGCTCATGGGATCTTCTAGAAACTCCTCCTATGACACTTGCCTCTCTGAATTCGCCTAGGGATGAGTAAGAGATTCAAGAAATCTCCAAGTGGAACCAAATGCAACAAGTGGAATGACACTAATCAAAACCCCGGAGATGACTCACACCCTTGCACACATCTATAATTGGATCCCTCATCTAAGAGATCTGGAGGCTAGAATGTTGTGAATTGCAAGGAAGTGTTGATAGTTTGTATTTGAGAAAGAGCATTGTATTGTTGGTGTGATCTTGCTATTTCATGAGGTGAAGAGGGCTTGATGCTGGATCAGACAACTGGGTTGTAATTCTCCCTTCTATTTAATAAAGTTCTTTGAGTTTTCCTCCATATAACTGTGCAATTGTGAATGTTATCATTTGTTAATGCCATTGTATGTTCATTATATTTTTGATTCTATAATGATTATGATATAATAGATCAAATTGCTTTGACGGTTCTTTGTTACTATGTTTCTACAAGTACTCTCCAAGAGGGATAAGTACGGAGAGGAGTTGCAAGTTCTATCAAGGGGGAGAGAGATCAAGCAAGGAGTTAAGTAGAAGATCCAAGTTCGTTCCTTTGTCCTTCTCTTATCTATTATACATAGAAGAAATCGCGAATTGCTTTAAACTGTTGTTTCTAGGGTAGCTGCCAAACCTAGAGGGCTAGTCGATCAGAAAGACAATTAGCCAATGCAGGCCCTCTCCCAAGATGAGGTTACTATAGGTAACCAGGCAATCAGCAACTAACTTAAAATTTTCGTAATTGAATGGCTCTCTGTCTTGAACATTCCATTTGGAAGTCTTGTAATAGAGTTTAGCTACTGATATGGTAAGGTCTTTGATGACTAGGAAGTATTCTACCCCTTGCTAGACAATTGTTGTGTGAATGGGTCCCAATGCCTCGATCACACCTTGCTTTCCCATTAAGCTTCTATGCTTATTCCACAGTTGTAATGGGTTTCTTGGTTCACCCCTTACCCAAAGATCTAACCCGTTCTCCTATCTCTGAAAGGTATTATGGGCTTTAAGCCACTTTATCTAGTTAACAACAAAAGAGATCAATTCCTGAAGCTGGATATCACCCACAAAAGGGCTAGGGTTTTATTCTGTTTCACCGTCCAACACAAGATTATGTAAATAAAACTCACATAGCAATCATTGGACTTTCACCCCATAATGTTTACAATATTTTATGAAATCATCAATAGTTTTTAATTCTATAGGCACCCCTTCCTTGATAGCTTTAATTTTTAATTGTAAATACCTTTCCATAAAAAACAAAGCATAATTTTTGGTAGGTGCCTATAGGCTAGAACATTGGTATAGAGAGAACATAGGGTATCCATTTGACTCATAACTGTGTCTAGTCTATTGGTTACCTGTTTAACTTTTTCCTCTGCCCTCTGCCATCTATCGAAGGCCTCGCTCTATGATGCATTGATGTTCTTTACTTGCTGCTGGAACTGTTGATATTTCTCCTGAGGAATAGTTTCCTCTGTGAGCTTTTCTATCATTTGTGGGGCTTGTTCTAGATCTTTTTGAAGAATCACTATCCTTGGATCATTGTCCACCAAAACATTTTTGGGCTGGAGATCAAACTGGATCTCCTTATTGTGACATTTGGTTCATATTGTCTGCATTTCCTTCTCATGAACTATCCGGTTGGTGGTGATGCTAGAGGACAATGCCTCTGTCTGGATGTCCTTATTACACACTGGTGTGCTTTCTATTTGGGCCTCTACACTTATAACAACCGCATGTTGTTACTTTCAATCATGAATGATAATGGGTTCGATTTGAGTCCTTTTGGTCTTTATTTTATGGGGTTTCGACTGGGTGGCTGCATCCTTTGTTCTAGGGGTTCTTTTTGAGATTCTCCCCATTTTTAGGACCGTTATTTATTGTTTGAGTTGTTTAACTAAATTTAATAGCCTTTGTTGTTCCTTTCACAGCCTTTTGGATTTCATTCATTTTCTTCGAAGGAATAACGATTTCTTTTCTTGGGCCTGGGCTTTGTTCTTCAGGGATTGTACCCTCACCTTGGCTTATTTCCATGTTTTCTGCTTTTAACATTTCTTTAGTTTTCTCATCCTCCTAATTAGGTTTCTCAGGGGTGAAAAACTTAGGTTGATCTGCTATTTCTTCGGCGGCTTCTTCTTCTACTTCTTCTTCATAATACATTTATTTGGATGCACTCCGAATGTGAGCAAATAATTCCTGTGATTGCCTTTCCTCTTCTTCCTCAACGTTCATTTCTTTAGATGCACTCTTATTGTGAGCAAAGTGCTCATGTGATGGTCCTGCCTCAATATCGAGGTTGATTGCATTGTGGGGTTGGATATACTCCCCCATGTTGGCCAAAATTTGGGCCAATTCGTCTTCTTGCAGAGGGTTCTGTAATGGGATTTCGCTATGTGGTTCTACTTCATTAGCTTCTTCCTCACCGAAGTGCTCAATTTCCTCTTTCGGTTCCTCTTCTTCATTTTCTTCTAATTCTTCTTCTTCATTTTCCTCTAATTCTTCTTCTTTATTTTCCCCTCCTTCAAGTTGTGGGGGTTGCTCATCCTCTGAGTCATATATCTCTAAAGGTTGGCTACCATTTTCTTGGGGACTTCCCAGCATTCCCCTGCTTCTCCCCAATCTGGCATACTGCCCTCATTTCTGCGGTCTCATTGATGTGCTATCAGTTCTTTTTCATTTTGGGGCTAGTAAGGCCAATCCCCAATCTATTGAGAATATCAATTCTTCCCAAGTAATCTGCTGTTGAGAAAGATTATAACTGACTATTAGCCAAATTAAGCTATGATGACATACTACCATTTCTACATGACGAAACTTTCTTATACTCTATGCAGCATCATGCACTAAAAATTTTAAGTATGCGGGCAAATTCACAACATATTTTTGTTTTATTATAGCTAATAGTCTGAGATGGCGTGGTCTTACCACGTCTTTTCTGCCATCACATTTGATGTAGCTTTGCACAATCCTGGCTAATTCTATCCATGATTCTCCCAAGGTTGCAGGCAGGACTCCTTTTCCTTTGACAGTAAGGCTCTGTCCTTCGTCCCAAAAGATGGTTATAGCGTCTTGAAGTCTCACTTTTTTCTGGGTCCATACTGGTCCACTAATTGGCAGTTCCGATACTTTAGCAATTATCGCATCTGTTACTGTTATTTGCCTCCCCCTCACCATGGAACGATCTTCCTACAAATTCTGCAAAAATTCAATGGACACCATCTCATTAGACTGCTGTAGTCGGTTAAGGTAGGTAGTCCCACATACTCTTAACAAAATTTCGTATGCAGCGTCGGAGATCATTAACACCTACGGTTCATTGCGTATTGATCTGCCTCCCATTTTTTTCAAGCTTAGCAAACTGTTACTTTGTTATAAAGTAAAAACACAAAAATGATGATGGAACAACAAGTTGTTCAAGCTTTAGCGCACTGTTAATTTTTACAGAGCAAAAACACAGACATGGCGATGGAACAACAAGTTGTGCATATTGGCAAATATCAATACCTTTAAACTTGTTATTCCTGAGTTTTGATGGAGTCAGAGTACCCCCAAATAAGGAGTTGACACATATGGCAGTGTACTATGGAGCTCACCCTCACCCCCTTGAAATGTGATAGGTCGTCCTTAGCAGGAAAATAAAGGAGCAACATGCTAGCCTGCAGTTGTATAGTAAAATAAAGGAACTGCGTATATATCCATGACTTTATTACAAAAATTAGCGGATTACTAAAATCGAGGCTTATGATGGAAATCGCAAATAGATATGGAAATGCCGTGAAATGATGTGAAAAATAGAGGATAGGACACCTAACGTAAGTAAAAGTTCTTATGTTGTCATTATCCACTTTAACCATTATGATTGATTTATAAATTATTTTTCATGTATAAAAGGTTCGAAAGGGTTATATCACATAATCTCATTTGAAATCAATATAAAGATATAAGAAAAATGGTTTATAATGACTATTGGTGTATGAAAAGTATGACTTCAATACCATCAGTAGAGCTCTGTTGCCCACAGGTCTCCATAACCTTGACAGACTTGCTTGTTTCACCCTTAGAATCATAATCCTTTGTGTATGACTAGTAATGTGTTGTGTGATGTCAGAATGGAGGTCATTGTGCTGGCTTGGTAACCAGATGAATCACAATGCTATTCACCAGGAAGGAGTGAAAGGTGGGCAAGCTGGCTCGTGATGAGACCTCTTGTTGCAAGGAATTTTTTCTTTTTCTGATATGCCTCTTGGATCATATCCCTAGTGTGATGGCCATAGTGGGAATGCCACTTCACTTACTTCCTTATGATCATGGTAGGTTGGCCCTTGATGAGACCCCCTATCCTTCATTTGACAAATCATGTTAGCAATCATATAGATATATATTATTGTCTTTTTTTCTTTTTCTTTTATATAGCACTTTCCTATTTATATACAAAGGATGGCTGAACACTCCTTAAGAGTAGGGATGGTGGAAGAAGTCTGAACATCTCAATAGAGGAAAATATGCCCTTATTCTTATTCAGTAATAATGATTAAAGAGAATTATGAAGATTTAAGAAAGAACCAAAATGATAAAAATAATCAATCAAATTGGTTTTAGTGAAAATAAAGATAGTAAAGTGATATAAATAATTGTGTCATTTCGTCTCTTTTCTTATTGATTCAAATCAATTTATCTGAAGATAAAGATTTTTCTTTGATTTGTTGATTTAAGTATTCTCTAGCTTTTGTGTTCTTGCATAAATGTATAGTTGTGCCTTAAATGAACCATTATTCACAAAAATCCTCTAAATTATAAAGTACACAAATACAAAAAACAAAAAAATACACTGGAAAAGTGTTGTTCCTTAAGAGGGATAGCAAAAGAACTTTCGCACAAAAAAAATGTGGTTCCTTTAAGAGGAACAACAAACAAAAGAAAAAATACACTCGAAACTGCTATTCCTTAAGAGGAACAATAGCTATTCATTCAATGAAACAACAAATAAAGCAAATGCAAAATAAAATACCGCTCCTTTGGCAGAACAGCCTAAGATCATCCGAAATTGAAACGGTTGTTCCTTCAGAGAGAACAACAGAAAGGAAAAAAATGCGGAGGAGGGTTGTTCCTTTAAAAGGAACGACAAAATAATTTGGCAGAAGTGTTGTTCCTTCGGAAAGGAACGACAAAACAATCCAGCGGAAGTGTTTTTCCTTCAGAAAGGAATGGCAACATGTGAAAGTGCTATTCTTTTGGAAAGGAACAACAAAAATGTGGAAATGCTATTCTTTCGGAAAGGAAGAAAAGAAAATCAAAGTGTTGTTCCTTCGGAAAGAGACAACAAAAATGCAAAAGTGTTCTTCCTTCGGAAAGGAACAACAAAAAAGTGAAAGTTTTGTTCCTTTGGAAAGGAACAAAAAAAATGCAGAAATGTTGTTCCCTCAAAAAGGAAAAACAAAAATGGAAGTGTTTTTCCTTTGGAAGGAACAAAAAAAATGTGAAAGTGTTGTTCCTTCGGAAAGGAACAGCACAAAAAAGAAGAAATGCTCTTCCTTCAGAAAGGAACAACAAACTGTACAAGTGTTGTTCCTTTGGAAAGGAACAACAAAGTGAAAGAAATGTTGTTCCTTTGGAAAGGAAAAGCAAAATGAAAAAAGTGTTGTTCCTTCAGAAAGGAACAACAAAGATGCAGAAATGTTGTTCCTTCAGAAAGGAACGGTGAAATGCAGAAGTGTTGTTCCTTCGGAAAGGAACAGAAAAGAGGTGGAAATGCTATTCCTTCGGAAAGGAACAACAAAATGCAAAAGTGTTGTTCCTTCGGAAAGGAATAGCAAAAGGAAGAAATGTTGTTCCTTTAGAAAAGAATAACAAAATGCAAAATGTTGTTCCTTAGGAAAGGAAGAGAAAAAAGACAGAAATGATGTTCCTTTGGAAAGGAAGAACAAAATGCAAAAGTGTTGTTCCTTCAGAAAGGAACAACAAAAAGGAGGAAATGATGTTCCTTCGAAAAGGAACAATAAAATGCAAAAGTGTTGTTCCTTCGGAAAGGAACAACAGAAAGGCAGAAATGTTGTTCCTTCGGAAAGGAACAACAAAATGAAAAAGAATGTAGAAATACAAAAATCTGTACAGAAAGTAGTTTATATAGTAAAAAAGAAAAACTTATGTACAAGGTTAGAAAACAATTAAATTATTTAGTGAGCCAATGTCGAGGAAGGATTATTTTCCTCAGCAAGAATTTGCATATCAGAATCCTCCCGGAGCTGCCAGTAAAAAGATTCCTCAGTAAGCACTTTATGGTACAGTCACACTCGGGGACCATTCGCTTTAAAGGTATGTCCAGATCCATCGATAGTAGTCAATGTAATCCTGCCATTGTCATGCACTTTCTGGATTTCATATGTTCCAAGCCATCAAGTCTGAAGTTTCACTGGAAAATCCTGAAACCTAGAGTGATATCGGAGTGCCCAATCTCCTTCGTGGAAGATTTTCTTTTTCATCAGGGCATCGTGCCATTTTACTCTATGTTTCTAAATTAATGCAGTGCGTTGAAGATCCGAGAGCCTAATTTCATCTGGCTCATTGATTTGTTGTAATCTATTAGTATGGGCCTCATTTAAATCTAGACCGATCTCCTGTGTTGTTCTTAATGTTTGTATTTTGAACCCTATTGGAAAGATGGTTTCTTTTCCAAATACTAGCTGATATGGTGAATAACTGGTGGCGTTTCTCCACATTGTTCGATATGCCCACAAGGCCTTCGGCAATATTGAAGCCCAATCATGCTTGTGTGATGCAACGGTTTTTGTCAATATTACCTCTATCACTTTATTCGTGCTCTCTACTTGGCCATTTGCCTGTGGGTGATACAGAGAGGTAATTTTGTGCTGAAGGTGATAATTGTTTAACGTTGTAGCGATTTTATTACCTACAACTGTGGTCCTCCATTCGTGATTATGTCCATAGGAGGCCATATTGCACAAATATTTGGAAGAAGAAATGAATCACAAAGTCCTCTGTAGCTCTTGGAAGTGCCTCTGCTTCAACCCATTTGGTAACATACTTTGTTGCTGCTAGAATATGTTTTCTAATTTGATGATGGGTTGATCAGACCAACAAAATTGAGTGCCCAATGCTCAAATGGTTTGATTACTAACTGTGGGTTTAAAGGAATTTCGTCAGACTATTCAGGACGTCCTGCTCTTTGGCAACTGTCACATGCTTGCACAAACTCCTTAGCATCTTTAAAGATTGTGGGATAGTAATAATTGATTTGCAAAACCCTGTGCCCATTCCTTCGATTTGTGAAATGTCCACCACACAGTCTGTCATGAAAAGCTTTCAAAATTTCAAATATTTCGTCTTCATGAATGCATCTTATGATGTGCATATCTACCCATGTATGAAATAGGTAGCCCCCAATCCAAGAACATCGAGTACTACATTGTACAATCTATTTTTATTCATTAGGGTTTAGATGCTTTGGTAATTTTCCTACTACCAAACAATTTGCAACATCAACATACCAGGGTGCCTTGACAGTAACAACAAACAAATGTTCATCTAGGAATTGATCTTCGATTGCTGCTGCGTCTATTGTCTTCAGCATTTGTGAGAGAAAGTTGGCTATAGGGTTCTCTTTTCTAGGTCAATCTTTTATTGCGATTTCAAATTCCTACAATAAAATCAACCATCTTGTTACCCTACCATTTGTAATAGGTTTATTTGCTAAATATTTTATGGCAGACTGATCTGTATATAAGACAACAGGATATCCAGCGATATAATGCCTAAATTTATTTACAGCATGTATTACGGCTAAAAAATATTTTTCAGTAACGATATAGTTTAGATCAACAAGAGACAAATTCTTGCCAATATAACAGATTGCATATGGTTTGTTATCATCTTACTACCCAAGGACTACTCCAATAGTTGTGTCTGAAGCATCCGATGAAATTTGAAATGGCAGGTCCCAATTTGGGCCTCTGAGCATTGGGGTTGTTGATACAAGATTTTTCAGATCCTCAAAATCATGGTCGTATTTATCTGTCTAAACAAAATCAACATTCCCTATCAGTGTGTATAGAGGTGCACCTATTTGAGAAAAATGTTCTATGAATCTACTATAATAACTAGAAAATCTTAGAAAACTGCGTACATCTATCTGTGTGGTAGGAGTAGGTATTAAAAAAATTATTTGAATTTTGGCCAGATCTACTTGTATTCCAACTTTTGAGATATAATGACCTAGGATGAGCCTTTCGGTCATCATCATATAGCACTTTTCATGGCTGAAGCAGAGCCTGGTGGCAATACATCATTGCATCACCTTTTCCAATGTGTCTAATGCTAGCTCAAAATCATCTCCATATGGTGTGAAATCATCCATGCATACTTCAAGCCCTTCATTTATTAAATATGAAAAGATGTAGAGGATGGCCCTCTCAAATGTGGTAGGGGCATTACATAGGCCAGAGTGTATGACTCTGTAAGCAAATGTTCCCCAAGGACAAGTAAAAGTAGTTTTGTCCTGATCTTCAGGGGCAATCTGAATCTGATTGTATCCACTGAAACCATCTAAGAAAGAAAATAATTTCTTTCTTTCTAATGTGTTTAATACTTGATCAATGAATGGAAGGAGAAAGTGGTCTTTTTGTGTTGCTTTGTTTAACTCTCTATAATATACACAAATCCGCCACTTTCCATTCTTCTTTGGCACCACTACTAGTGGAGAGACCCACTTGCTATCGGAGATTGGATAAGTAAAGTTTACATCCAAAATCTTTTTTAATTCACCTTTCCCAATATCTTTCAGGTGAGGGTTGAGCCTTTTTTGGGGTTGGCGAACGGGTCTAACATCTTTTTATGTATAAATGTGGTGCGTACATAGATGTGGATCGATTCCCTTCATGTCTAGATAATCCCATGCAAAAGCTTTCTTATATTTTCTCAATAGTTGGACCAACTTTTCTTCTTGTTCAGGAGTCAAGTTATTGTTAATGTTCAAGGTTCTTGTTGGCTAAATCTCTATCATTTTGTTGTTTGAAACAGAGGTAGTAGGTATTGTTTTATCATGAGTGTCTTTGAGAGGATCTTCTTCTAGTTAAGTGTTAAATGCTGCCTCTATCATGTGACATTGTACATGTGATCTGGATTCGGATTGGTTAATGAAGTTGTTAATAACATCGTCCTCTGTTTGATCTTTAAAATCGAGAGCATCTTCTATGGTTAATGGGGACCTAATGTTTTCTGTGAGGTATGATACAGGTTTCTTGTTAGTTTTTATTATTGTTACACTTGGCTGGGCTGGAGGGTATAGAGATAGATTCTTGATATTGCTCCCTCTAGCTATAGTCATATTGCCTTGTCGGCAGCCAATGTAAGCATCAACAGTCACAAGCCAAGGTCTACTTAAGCTTAAAGGGAGTCCATCGAGTTAGTTTTTGGGGATGATTATCAGAAAGTCGGCAGGGTATTCCGAGGAATCTATGGATACCATTACATCGTGTAGTGTACCTTTTGGCATAACTACTGATTAGTCAGCCATTTCTAATAAGGTGGAGGTTGGTTCCACTAATGTAATGCCCAGTTTTTGACAAGTGGTGGTTGTTAAAATATTAATTGCAGCCCCTAAATGAACTAGGGCATTTGAAAAGGTTTGTCCATTGATTTGCACCGTCACTATAAGATTCCCTAGGTCTTCATATTTGACAAGTGTTTCTCTTCTTGATAACAGATCAGATAGGGTGCCAACTACTTGGACTGTTGGGTTAGTTGTTACTATCCACTTTGGCTTCCTTATACATAGCTCGTTGATGGTTTTTGCATATATTGGGATATCTTGGATAGCTTGGAGGAGTGGGATTTTTATACACAAGTTTCTTAGCTCTCCCACAATATCAAAGTCAAGATGTCCTATAAGGTGAGATATGATTAATCATTCTAGGAATGGGGGAGAAGATGTGGTTACTTTGTCATGAGTTTGTTGTCTAACCACATCCTCTTATTGTAGTGGTTGTTCTACGGGTAACTGATTTTCAACTTGAGCATTTTTATCTCCCTGAGTTTCTATAATGCACCTAGAAGGTCGTTGCACTCCCTTAGATCAGTTTCTAGTTCTATTGTTTTGATTATTTGGACAGATTGAACCGGTCTAATATTTGGGTTTGGGTTGGGTTGGGCTGGGAGTTGCAGTCTTAAATTGGACTGGGGATTTTTTTGTCGTGTATATGGCACTGGCAGTGTGGGTTGAGGGAGTGGGATGGTTCCAGCTAGTTGATTCATGAGTCTTTGCCAGTTTGACAGCTAGGCTTGACCCTGCGACGTGGGAGGGGACCATTGTGCCGGATATGCCTTATTTTGCCAATATGGTGGAGAGTAGGGAAATTTTGGCCCATTAGTTTGGCTTGTTTGATTTGGCCATGGTGATGAAGGAAATGGCTGTTGTGACCAATTTGAAAAGGGTGGTTGATTTTGCCACATTGTATTATATTACTGAGCATGATATTGCGGAGGTTGGAAAGAAGAAGATGGATCAAAGGGTATACCTGGTTGTCGTGGCTGCCATTGACGTTGCTGATTGAGTAGGTACATTGGCTTTGATTCTTCCTCTACTTCCTTGTACACTACTTTCCAACCTGGGAGTGAGGGGCAGTTCTCTGTGGAGAGTTCTTTTGTACAAATAGTGCAGACTTGAACTGCATCTAGTGGGCACCCTTTATGGCCGTGTTTCTTTCTGCATCTAGGGCAAAATATTGCCAGATTTTGCTCTGCTTCTGCTTGTTTCTGTTTAGCTTGCATAATATCGACCTATGTTGTTAGAGTCACCAATATATCAGTTTTGAAATTCTCCAGTAAATTACTGATTTCTGCATGGGTTACTCCTCCACCAGCTATCTTGTTATCCCTTGTGAGCATGTCAAGTTCTGATGGTTTTAGCCTTGTATTGCCTCGTGAACTCCTCGTGCACAAATCAATAATGTCAGCGAAATTTTCTTGATAGATGTCACCTTTCCCCATAATATTTAGTGTTTCAACACATTGTTCCTTCATGCCTTTAATTAATGTCATTGTTCATACATTTGGAGGTAAGGGTAGTGATTCATAAGGCGATCTCTGAAGATTATACTGAAAACATTCAACATATTCCTTTAATGTCTCATTAGGTCTGGCTACCATCTAAAATATTTCATCCTTTAAGTCTCTAAACCTACAATAATCCTAATATTTCTTTAGGAAAGGACCTTTCATCTGATCCCAATTGTTTATAACACCTCCACCTAACCCCATGAACCATCATAAATAAGCCCCCTTTAATGTAGAGGGAAATAATTTTAGCTTTTGGGGATCGACGGTATAGTCATACCCCCGACATAGCACATTGAATTCAAACAAAAATGCGTATGGATCTTCTAATTTTAGGCCATGGAATGTAGGAATATGTTGAAGAGGAATGCCCTTCATAGGTGCAATAACTGTAGTATCTACAATGGGATATTGCAGTGTGGAGGTTCGGGATGTCTACTAGTTTTGGGTCATTTGGTCAAATATGTGCCAATATTCTTCTGGGATTTCTGGCGGTGTATTCCTAGGTTGGTTAGAAGGAGCAGGAATGACCTTAACATCACTTCCTTTGTCTACGATGATGAGAGTTCCTTGCTGAACTGATGTCTCAGGGGATCATAGCTTTTTAGGTTCTTTAGCTTTGTTCTAGATGATTTTGACAACACTTCCCTTATCTAGACTGCTCAATGGCTAAACTATTCCAAGAGGAGATCTTGGTTCTTCGGTTTCCCTTGTTTCTCCACCACCTTCACGGATATTACTAAGGTTCCTTTCTTGTAACAATTTCGAGCTAGAATTATCAATTTCTTGAAAATATTTCTCCTGTATTTGGCTTTGCACCTCAGCAAAGGCTACGGATGGTCATTCTGTGGCCCGAAGGGAACTAGTAGGTTGTCTAGAAGCAACTTTTCGAGGGCCTACTGACGGCTGAGATTATTCTCTTTCAAGGATATTGTCTATAAAGGTCGATCGGCCAGGGGTCACCGGTCCCTTAGCTTTATCATGTTTGGGTAGTGGTTTTGGATTCTTTTTAGGCTTTTTGCAGGGAAGCAGGTGGGGAGCAGCATTGTTACTTGCTCTGTACACAAGTTCTTACCTTGCATTTTTAAAACCCACTCTCTCCTAGCAGGTACTTACACTACTCTCTTTTCAAAGGAAACAAATGACTACACTCTCCCCAGCAACAACGCCAAAATGTTGAGCGATAAAAAGGTGTCTTTTAACCCCTATTTACCCTACATTAATTATCAATATAGGTACAATTTTTTATCTCAAGAGTGTACTCAGTTTGAGGTAGTCACTTTTTCAAGAGTAATGTTTGCAGTATAGTGCTTACAAAAGTAAAAGAATGCTAGAAAAAAAATCTAAATGTAATGGCAAGAAACTTAAATGCTTTGCAACTAAATCATTCACTCAAGAAACTACAAAAATCATGAGTCAAGGATGCAACAATGATAACTCTTTCCCTTGTAAACTGATGTAAACGAAAATCAATCACAATCAAGACCTTCAATCTGAGAACTTAGACAGAAGTAGCCAATGTTCGTTACAGTTGTAGACCTTCCTATCTAAACTCAAGTAAATGCTGGAAATAACAATTCAATTAATAGAAAAGGAACAACAACTAATTCTATTGAAAAGATCGAACAACAAAGCTTAATCTACAGGAATGTATTGAGCAGCAATCTTAACAAAAATTTGTTGAACAACAACCTTTAACTAATAAAGAAATTGAACAGCAATCTAAGAAAGGAACAACAAATCTAAGTGAATGTACAAAAATTCAACAGAAAACTTAATTAAGTGAAAACACATAGTGACTATAGAATCAGTAATCTTATTCTAGCATACAGGACATTAACCACAGGTATAAATGAACACCAATTGCAATTATAATTGAAGAGCAATGAAATGAACAGTAATCACAATTATACGTGGACTGTAGTTAAATTAACAACAATCACAACTGTAAATGAACAACAATATTAATCTATAAATGAACAATAATAAAAACTGTAAATAAAAAACAAAATCCGAATTATACAACGAAATATTGTTTCAGAAGGAACAACATAACATTTTCTGTTGTAAATAATAATCTTGCTATTCAATTACGATTTTGATAGTTCAATGAAATGTTTAGAAACAAAAGATTACTAAGTAAAGAAAATTAAAGAAATGCAAAAGAAATCAAACCACACATGACTGTAATCGTAAAATAATGTTACAAGAAGCAAGTGATCCACTAGGGTCGGGCCCTTAGCCACCAGGGAAGCACTGCTGCGGTTACTCTAGAATCAAATAACGGAACAACAACTGAGTTATATATTAATCATAAATAGAAGATTTACAACGATCACTCTTCAAAGAGAATCGGTGATCAAAGTTAAGAGTACAATATTAAGTTCTACAAATTAACAATATCATCTGCCCCCTCGGCTACCAGCGTTGTCCCTTTTTATAATGGCCAGGTGGAAGTATCAAAAATGCAAATAAGTCTTGAAGCACTGATCCCTCAGGATAAACAATCCCGAGGAATTCACCATATTTTTGATCTCCAACTTATCGTTTTGTCTTTTGTGTTGATGCCATGTTTCCTATTCCTTTTCCTAGGTTATGAACTTTGATCTTAATCTCCTCATCCGGATGTGACTTCTATCAAAGGGACATCAATTATTTCTGCTTTGTCTTTTCCTCCTGAATAGTGATTTTCCATTTTCTTCACTTTCTGTATAGAAAGAGACAATAATTAGTCATTTTGCATCAATCAAAAATCTCCTTAATTCCACCATAATTCTTTAATCATATTGCCATCTTAGAGTGTAAAGAAGTTATGATTCAAAGGAACAGATAAATAAATAAATGGTAAATACAGATCTTTTCCAGTGCTCAACAAGGATTAGCCGAACGAAGGGTGGTTGAAATGGAGGTCGTGAATGGGAATTTGTGTAGGCGGTACTATGTGTGGCCCACCGAACGAAGGAACGGTCGGGCTAAATGATAATTTCGGGCAGGGTAACATGGTTTGGTTGTTTGCTAAACAAACGGTGAATGAGCCGGGTGGAAACGTGTGACGGGTGAATGAAGTGTTGGGAGAGTCGTGCAGAGGTTCCGACGAGCTGGCGAACCGAGTTTGCCGACGTTGTGAAAATTTGGCTAAGTGTAAATTTGGGGTTTCCTCCAAGATTTAACTTATGTTGTAAAAATTGAAGATTATACATATTGATATACGAGAAGACTCATATTGCAGGGATTTGCCCCTCCCTTTATACTATTGTGCATTTACATGTGCTAATGTTGTTTTGATGAATGTTAATGGTTTCATCCTGTACAAAGGGTAAACTAATACTTGGTAATGAAAAATAAACTAAGTACGAATGTTAGGCATAGTCCACGATCATAAGTATTGGTGAAAAGAAAGTGGTCGGTGGTGCCACACCTCGCTATAGTGTGGTTGGAAGATTACCGCCAGTATAGGGGTGTGACAAGTGGTATTAGAGCTGATTCAAGTGGATTGCAAGTGAAGGAAGTTGATCTCATTGATAGGTGGAATCAAGAGCTGGTTCAGTCTTGTCGAGAGAACCTGGCGAATGGTGAAGAAATATGAAGAGTGATTCAAGTTGTATGAAAGTGGATGGCAGAAATGGTGGAAGAACCTATGGCAGGTGAATCTAGCCATAATGTAGGTGAAGCCTTCTGAAACAAGGTATTGGAACTGATGAGCAGATGGAGTTCTAAATGGGCTTTGATGAAGGCCGATAACATCGTGATTCAGGAAGGCTATTCAAAGATCAAAGAAGAACTTGAAGAACTCAAGAACCAATACAAGGATGTTGCAGATGCGACAATGATGGAGGATGAACTTGAGATTGATCAAGTTAGACCAGTATCGTGCAGTTTGCAAACATGGGTGGACGAGGATACTCACATGGAGGAGCCTCATGATGATGAAGTAAGTATTGTTGATATTTGTGTTTGATATGAGCTTTTGGTAGATGAACCATATGCAGGGAAGGGAAAAATTAGTTTGTCGATGCAAGGGAGGGTCTTGCCATGGATGTCTATGATCAGAACTTATATGGACAAGCAAGGATTGTTGACTGTTACAAGACTTTTTGGGGTTGTTTGTGACCTTATTGTAGAAGGTGCAAGGGCCCGTGACAAGGGAGGAACATGATGATCATTGCAGAGGAATGGGTCATGCTTTAGCCACGTGGAGAATTGGCTAAGTGCCTGGCATGACTCATGGACAGATTGGAGAAGGGCACACAATTGAGTATGATGATACCTGGGTGGACTTCTCATGGCCTAGACTAAGAGGAAGTCTTGGTGGAACCTTTAGTGGGGGGGCTATGGTGGAGAGACTCTTGTGATGATGATATGGTTGGGTGACCGAGTTCACTAGACTGAAGATTGCTGACTTGGATGGGGATGACCAATTGTTGTGATGAGTCTACTTTGTCGGACAACATGGGCAACTTGAGTCACGGACATCAGGTTGGAGACATGGAGCATGGCAGCCTTATACACGGACATTATGCAGGAGCACTCGTGGAGGTGTCACTTATCGGCATCCAATGAGGATTGCCAAAGTAGGGATGTTGTGCAGGTGGATTTTCTAGTGGGACATGGAGATGTTTTATTTATGAGCCAATGGAGATGTTGTGCTCTCTTGTACAATAAGGCCATGGACCTAGTTGGATTTGTGAGTAGACTATGGAGAATTCCTACTACATGGAGAGTTTAGGCATCGTGCAAAGACCTTTGGGGCAAGACTTGTATGCTTGATGGGATGTTGGTTGGAGATGACTCATGGAGCTCATGATGACATGAGGTTGTGACATTTGGGGACTTCATATATGGTGGACTTGGAGGATTTGATGCATTGAGGAGATGAGGTCAAAGACTTTGATGTAGAATGGGATGCATACTTTTGAGTACATCTATCGATGTGGCTTGGAAGAGTAACTCGATGTGGAGGATTGATATGAGACACTTTGGAGTGATGGAGTTACAATGATTATGATGCATTGGTGGCAACACTTAGGCATGGTTTGAGCCAAAACTTAACCACCTTTGACACATGGGAGCTGATTGATCTACGATTATGGACAGCACATGGAGAGGTCAGATAGGTGTATACTTGTTTCTATGGCATACTTAAGCGATGGCACATTACAGATATGATGGAGGTTGCTTCATGGACCTGGATGTGGTATATCAAGAGTCGGGGTTGATGAGATGATCCAGATTTAAATAGGAACGCAATAGATTACAGAGATAACCATAAATACCGAGATGTGATAACCATAAATAAAGAGATGCAGCGGAAATAATACTTCATTTCATTAATGGAAAATACCGAAATATGCTTACAACCAGAAATGGAAATAAACCAGCTAGGGCGATGGCAGCTTATCC